>UELX01002816.1:0-27760 GCA_900480035.1 Eupelmus urozonus
AGTCTGTGATCACTTTACTGAGTAGGTTGGTAATTTTTACCAGCTACCTCGTAATTTTTACTATCTTCGGTTTCTCAGTGTAAAGTATCTGCCAATACCACCAGCATTCAATTGTATGCACACTACCAGTAACCCAACGGAAGCAATTTACAGTTTGTCAATCTCCCTTCCATCTCGCAAAACCATAAATAATCCGTCCATCCATTCCAACCTCAGCCAGCTCTCTCAATAATAATTGAATCCAGTCACCTCTCCTTCTCTTTCCTTCCACTCTCACGCTCCAGCTCCGCGACACTTTGCTCCTCTTCCACTCAATAATCAAGCCCAACACAACCATCCAGCCTTGCCAATGCAAATGAAAGACTAAACCATCCTTCCCATTTGCATGCTTAGCTCGCCGACGCTTACGAGGAGGTGGAGGAGCAGCGCCAGGTCGTCGGCCAGTGGAAGCGCCGCGTGCAGAAGCTCAATGGGGAGATGCACGATCTGAGATTGCTCCTGGAGGAACAGACTGCTAGGAACAATCTGCTCGAGAAGAAGCAGCGGAAGTGAGTATATACACAGGGCCGAGAGGTCCCCCTCGGGCTCTTTCCGCTGATTTTTCTATGGGAGTGAGAGCGGCTCGTTTTTTTGCGAGAGCCGCACTTTGATGGGTTTATAGCGAGGGATTCGCGTGATCGGGATTGCCAGCAAGGTTTTTTGGAGCTTCCCAGGGCAGGATCGGATTTTATGGAGAACGGATGTAGTTCCGTTTCGTTTTTTTCTTTAGCTGGGGCCGAGGGAATGTCGTGGTCTTGTTGTTAATTCATTGGAAAATTCGAGAAAAGTTTGAAGGTTTTTAAGATTTTTTTGTTCGAATAATTTTTTTTAGTTTGCCCGAATATTGACGATTTAATAATGTAGTATAAATATTTGTGTCATTACTTTGTTAATATTTTTTGTTCAATAACATTTAGTAAAAGAATTTAATTCCACGTCTTTCAAACTGGCGCAATAGTCTTTTCGATTTTTAATTAAAAATTTTGCTTTACAGATTTGATTCAGAAACGCAGAACCTAATGGACGACTTGCGACAAGAAAAGGCTCAGCGCGAGCGACTTGCTCGTGAAAAAGAAATTGCAATTGCCGAAAAGTTCACAATTGAACAAAACTTGAGCGTAAGCATAATTATAATTTTAATAATTACATTATAGCAAAGAAAAATGACTTTCTAAAATATTAACTATTCAGTTATTTACAAGTTATTTGACTCAAAGTAAAATAAAAGCTTTTGCAAGTTTATTATTATATTTTAAAAAAAAGTAGTCTTAACTGTATATTTAAATATTAATAAATTCCATTTCTCAAAAAATAAAATCCGCCATTATCCCACAGGATGCCCGACTCGAAATCGAGCTCAAGGAGGAGCGCCTACACACGCTCACCCAGGAGCTGGAGGAGCTGACCTTCGGCGGCAAAACCGAGGAGGAAGTTGCGCAGCTGAAGAAGGCCAAGCACGAGCTGGAAAAGAAGGTCAAGGACCAAGAGGAAGAACTCGACGATCTGGCCGGTCAGGTGCAGCTGCTCGAACAGGCAAAACTGCGGCTGGAGATGAGCATCGAACAGCAACGTAAAGAGATGCGTAAGGAGATGCAGCAACGCGATGAGGAGCTCGAAGATGTTAGGGGTAGCGCGATGAAGAAGGTGAAGGCTCTTGAGGCCCAGCTTGAAAATGAGCACGAGGAGCGCACGATTGTGCTCAGGGAGAAGCACGAGCTTGAGCGTAGACTGGTAGCTCTTGAGGATCAAGACAGGACCGATCGCGCCGCCGAGGCCGAAGTCACGCAAAGGTATAATAGTTTTTTAATTTTGGATTTTTATTTCTTTCGGTGTTAAATTCTTAATTAGTTTTATATTTTAATTATCGAGTCAACATCTCTCATTGAATAATTGATCTTGTAATTTTGATAGACTGAAACGAGATTTGAAGAGAACCAAGGCACTTCTGAGGGACGCCCAGATGATGTTGGAGCGCTCGAAAACCGATACCACGGGCAAATCGGTTATGCGCCATCTGAAGAACCAGCTTGAAGATGCTGAGTGTGCGCGTGCAGTCGCAGTTAAGGCCAAGCAAGCCCTTGAGCAGGACCTGAGCGAAACGCAGGCTGCTCTGGAGGAGGCGTCCAGATTGCGCTCAGAAGCCGAAGATCGCGCCAACTCGGCCAACCGAGAGCGCGCCGAATTGTTGTCACAGTTAGAGGAGAACGAGGAAGAGCTGGCTGAGGTACATTTTTTAAAGCGTTCTGATAGAAAACGATTTTTGGTGATTAGGAAATTTAGTTTTCTTATATGATAAGAATAATTAAAAGTAAGCTCTTTTAATTATTTTATATTATAAATTAATATATTCCATAAGCAGTTTTCAAATAAATAAACTCATGCATTAATGCAACTTAAGGATATTAGTAATTAGGACATTCGACCTTACGTAATGTTTTGTTTCAAATATAGTTCTACAAACACATATATTTTATACCCTCTGTAGGTGCTGAAGAAATACCGCGCCACAGTTCAACAAGTATCTGCTGAGCAGGCGCAATTGCAGGAAGCGCAGGTGCAGATCGCAGCCTTGGAAGCCGAGAAATCTTCGTTGAAGGATCAGCTTTCGGAATTAAGTCAGCGACTCGAGTCGGTAGAGCAACTTGGCGACCCGACAGCTAATAGTCTCGCAACGAGGCGTCTCGAGTTCCGCACCAAGGAGCTTGAGAGCAAACTCGAGCTTGAACAAACTACAAGGGCACGATTAGAGGTAAATTACTGCAATGAATAAAGAACTATAGATTACATTTATTAAACAACAAACAAAGTTATTAAAAATTTGTAATTACATAGATTAGTGTCGAATTCGAAGGATTATTTAAACTTAAAAAAGTGTAAAGTTAGTCTAACTAGAAAGATAATACTCTTGTTGTATGTATTATTAACTTCGCTAATTAATTAAAGATTTGAGTGATTTTTTCGACAATTACATATTTATGACTTTAGTAATAATTTACATATTAATAATAAATGTATGCATTTATTTTTAGACACAAATAGCACGTTTGAAAGAGAGCGTTGAGAAGCTCCAGACCGAGATCGCTATGCTTCGCGCAAAAGAGCAAAGCGCCCAGGACACGGCGCGTCGTCTGCAGCGTTCGCTGCGCGATGCCCGCGAGGAGGCAGCCTCAGCGTCGGCACGTGAGCAGGAAGCGACGCGGGCACGTCGCGATCTGGAGAAAGCTCTGGAGGCGGCCGAAGCCGAAACGAAAGTCGTCAAGGACGATTTGAGACTGGCCCTGCAGAGGATCGACGATTTACAGAGCGCTATCCAGGGCGAACTCGATCTTGACTGTAGCGAGGAGGGCACCAGCGATAATAGCGACAGGTATAATCATTATCTTTTAAAATAATTTATTGCAAAGTATGCTAAATGATGAATGATTTTTCAATAATATGAACAGTAATATAATTTAATTCTACTTTGTATATTAATAAAATTTTTTTCTTTTTAGCGACTGATCTATGCCAATAACGGACTTTGAGTCCGAGGATGAAAACGCCGGGGAGTAACACTGCTGAAGCGATGATATTTCTCAGAGCAACGAAAAGATTATCAAACTCCGAGAAATTGACTGAAAATCAAAGCATTCCGCGCCTAAATAATGCGCGGGGCTGTAACGTTCAAAAACAGTTTAGCCTTAATTTTTAATTTTTTATGCGGGAGCGCATACACCTCTATAAGTATAATAATCAATGAGGGATTCTGCTCGATATTCATCGCGATATCGTAGCCACTCGTTAAATGTTAGCATTTCTATCGAAGCCATGAAAAGCCTATAACGGAGTAAAGGCGAATTTTGTACTGCCTGTAAAATGAAGATCAGCATTTTTGCGATTTGGTGCTAGCGCTCTGGTAAGGTGGGTTTCCGTCGTCGTCAAAAGTCGGCCCACCAAAGTCTTCCAATTAAAGGAATTTTCGGTTATATGAGCGCATAGGTGCAATCAGGTCCTACCTCCGTTGTGCTAGGGCAATAATAAACTTTAATAACAATTTTTAAGGAGACACAGAATACGAATAATAAAAAAGCAACATGTCAACACATACTTTCTTTTAAACTGTCAATAACAATAACTTCGTTATATTTTTTCTCTTTCAGTAAGTTTCACAAAACAATATCATCTATAATTTGTAAGATATAAGAGCTTTTTTTAATTTTCGAAAGGTCAGTTCTGAGTCACCTTATTATGCGAATGAGTAATTGAAAGGAAAAGGAATCAATCAAGTGAAGATTTAAGCGAATTATAAGTACGGATATAAAACACTACGCTTTTTTCAGGACGAAGACACGTTTATTGCGTGTACGCGATGCGATGGTGTTAAGCCTGTCAATCGGGATCGTTTTAGATGTACGTGTTTATTTTATGTATAAAGGAATTATAAAGACTCTATGTTAGTTGTTCGATCGTCTTATAAGGATACCTATGTAACTTATTGCTTTGTAAAATGCAGAACTTATTTAATTAAATTGACATTTTCATCTTTGCTCAAATCTTTCTTTTACTATAAATAACCCGATTCCCAACTTATTCCTAAAATAATAAAAAATCGTATGATTGGTTTTGTCAGTTGTAAGTTAATTGATTTTTGGTAAATTTTTTTAATATTAACTTTCAAAATAATAAGTATTTTATAAAATTTCACGATTAATTAATTATTTAATTTTAATTTAAGTTTGCTTAATTAAATATATTATTAATACTTTACTTTATCTTTAAATATTATTTAATTAAAAAAAAAAAAAAGAGTTCAGCTAGATAAAATATTGAAGTTTCCTACTTCAACAAAATATGTAAAGAGAAAATGCTTTCTTAAAATTTAGCGCTCGAGAAGATTTTGCTACAACGAGCAAGGTAAATAGTAATTTGTGAGCTCTTAGCCGGAACATGGCTGCATTTTATCTCGTTCCCTGGCCGCTTCTATTATTTATCAGATGCAACGTCGAGTTCTCATCGCCTCTTGGGTATCTTTTAAATTCACTTTGCCTCAAGAACTTGGGATTAGTGCGCAAAGTGAGAGCAATACGAGAGAAGAAGAATTTACTAATTAGATATCGGCTTTTGACACCTACGAAGGCTATAATGAAATTGGCTTTTGTTGAAAGATACGTTTCTATTACTCATTTATTATTCAAGCAATTTGCATTTTCAATTTGTTCTTTTAAATATTTTAAATTTGTTTACTAAACTATTATTGCAGATTGATGATTAAGTAAATTGACTAAAATGTTTTTTAAAACAATAATTATAAATTTTATATTATTTTTATGTTATTATTGCTATAATTAGTATTCAAGTTCATTACAAAACGTTTTTTAAAATTTTATTGAACAGTAAAAAGCTGAACTGTTATACAATAAACTCATAATGTTTGCTTTTTATTGTAATTTTGATTACTATCACTGTCTACAACTCAATATTACGCTAATTTATTATTTACTTATAAATATTTTTTTAATAATCATTATAAACAAAAATTAGTATTCAATTATTAAAAAATATTGATTTTTGGACTCGAAATGCATGGCATTTAAAACAATATTAAAGTTTTTAATCGCCAATCACAAAAATCCATTTTTTTGTTCAATTTTTAATTTAATATAAATATTGTGTCCTCATTTTATTTTTCTAATCAAAAAGAATTAATTATCGACAAGTTATAATTTTTAGTTAACTTTTTAAATTAATTTTTCAGAATTAAAATTTAGCTAAAAAATGAATGTACTTTAGTAATTAACGGTAAGTACAAAATAAACATTCTCATAAATATTCTCATTTACATTATCGAAATTATACCAAAGTAAATATTCAAAGAACTAAAAAACGTGTAACATAAAAGTAAAAAAAGTTTACTAAAAAACATGTTAGAAGTTTTTTTATGTATTTTATTCGTCACTAGAAAAACCGAATGAAATCAATTTTTATGATAACTAATTCACGATGTGATTTATCATATCAAGACATTTGCCCATTTTCACTTCGTTCCATTTAAGATGTAAAAGAAATTGAGACTAATGGAGTGCCTTCAAAAAAGCATTGAAGTGTCTATCTTTTAGCGCAAGAAAAGTTCTAACGCTGTGTCAAACCACATCACCTTAGTGGACAATTAGCTTTATAAAAAAATCAAATATTTTTTACAAGTATTTGTCTACCTCATAATTTTTTACTCAAAAGTAAAATATTCAGAATCTAGTTAAATGATCCCATCACCAACTACCTAGTAGATAAGTCCGACAACCGTCCTTCTAAAAGAAAATCACTTTAAGCTGTATATCCTCTTTTCAAAACGCACGAGGCGTCACACTTCACTCACGTAAAAAGAAAACGAAAAAAAGCACAAAAATACAAAAGAAACTGACGTTGCGTGCCGCGTCCAGCGCGGCTTATGGAATTCTCACGCGAAGTGCGATTTTGGAAGATGAAAATGTACGAGCGCTAATGCGACGAGATGAAAAAACGAAACAAGCGCGAAAAATTTCAACTTTTTTCTCCCAGAGCTTGCAATTACCAGCAGCAGGGAGGGAGGCGGAGGAGCTGGAAAAGTGTACGGAAATGGCATAGAAAGCAACAGGAGGACCCGGCAGGTTGAGAGAGATAGAGAGGGAAATAAAAAGATCGCCGCCGGCCGCTAATTTTCGTCATAATTTTGCGCTAATTGAGATTATCAAGCTGGGCACGGAAAATACTCGAGAGAGAAGTAGCTGTAGAGTTGACTGTTTCATTTATCTTTTTTTTTTCAGCGGCATTTAGTTGAAAAAGATTATTGGATTCACTTTGTCGTATTATTTTTGGGATTTAAATTCGGAATTTGAATTTTTCGTGTGGGTCCTTTAAATTTGAATGAAATTTCCATTATCAAAGGACCGATAACAAATTTTTATATTTCAGATAGTGAATAAATTATTTTTAAACTCTTTTAAAACTTTTCAAACGTAAATGTTTTTAAAACAAATTTTTTAAGCGTATAAAAATCGGAATCTCTTTAAATTAAATTTAATGGAATCCACAATCAAATACATCACTGAATTCATCGCGTTTGGCAAAACACCCAAGCAAAGATATATCTTAATTAATTCAATAAACACGCGCTATTGAAGCCAGCGCGTAATTACAAGCGAAGTTAAACGGGCGAGATTAAAATTTAAGCGCTGTAAATCTAGCAGCGAAGTACACTTCGGTCCTCGCAATAAAGAAAATTAAAAAAAAATTCGCTCATTTCAATTCTTAGTGCCGTCCGTCCAGCACTTGACCCACTAATAAGCCGAGCTCGCGAGCTTCATCAAATATTTATCTTAATAAGCTTCCGCGAAATACTAAACATAGATGAAATTTTTCTTCCCAAGAAGAAGCATTTTCAAGCTCTCGCTTGGGCTTCTTTCTTCCGTCTTTTCAACGTCGGAGCCAGTTTTTTCCTTTTTTTTTTTCTTTAACTAGGTCAGTTGTGATTATCTCGGCAGCTCGCAAGCTCCTTCTTTACCCTACATAGAATTCGAATGAAAATTTCAATGGCTCGGTGCGCTTGGGGAAAGAGAAGTAGTTTACTCGAAGGTGAAAAGAAAAGGTGTTCCTGTGATGAATTATTTAGTAAGGTGTAGTGAAAAGTTATTAGGATCTTTATTTTTTCAGTTTTCAGTTCTGGAAAAAATTATACCGAGGCTTGATTTTTTTATTGCTCGGAAAAAGCAATTTTTCCCCGAGATTTTCGAGCTAATTGCGAAAATTTTCAAAAATTGTAAATAATGTTAAGTGCCCCTGTAATTTGCAAAACAGACTTACCCAGTTCCTTTTTCTTTTTGTAATTCCACGCTGTAAACTAGAGCACGAAAAGGATTTTTAATGCTACATACGGTTTAGCAAATCCATAGCATAATAAAAAACAGTACTGCAAAATAATGTCTCTTTAGAGAATCAAACTGCTCAAAATAAAAAAAGTCAGATTTTGATGTTAAAAAAAAAAGGTTTATATACCGCATACATTTAAATGCATAGAAATACACAGTCGAATGGATGTTTCTAATCAAGGCGAATGTGACGCGCAGTCCGGGAGTTCGTAGCTCGTGTTCCAGGTGATAGAAGCCGTCGAAACTTCTCGCAATGGCTTTTATTCGGTCCTTTCATCGTCCGATCAATTTTCCATCAAAACGAACTACACGCGCGAGTGTCTAACTAACTCAACAGCGGAGTTCACATGCACTGTTTTGAATTGGATTTCAGAAAAATAAAAAATAAAGCTGCTGGGATTCGGTGGGCTAATTAGTGACTAATTGAAGCTTGGACTAGTTTTGACACTTTTGTCATTTTGTACAGGATTTCGCGTTAAAATATAGGGAAATCGGTGTATACTGGTATTTCCTGATCCTATAATGAAAATAATGAAAGGACTAGGAGCTTTTGGTATTTTTATAATTAAGCTGAAGCTTAATATTGACAAAGCTAACGTTTTTCTCTTTTCTTTTTTAAATTAAAAGTGGATATTTATAAGAAAATATTAACATAGTGCACGCCGACTTTATTCCGATTTAAATATTATTCTAGGAAAATAATTTTTTATTAATGTATAAATATGAGTAAAGGGATGTAGCTAGGAACATATATGCAGACGTTATAAAATATTTCATATTTATTATGTTAATTAAAAGTATGCAACTTGAAAAATTCATAATATTACGTATTTAAATAAAAATAATCGATAAAAATAATGAATTAAAGAGTAAAATCTTTGAAATTCACTGTATCGTATTTTCCACTTAATTTTTTTGCAAACTAACTTAACACTATCGTTGGTTCCACCCATACACAAACTCGCCCCCTCGCTGTAAAAAAAAATCTCCTCTTCCAACCCCTAAAAACATAAAACTACCATCCATATTAACGCACCACCCACCTTACAATCCCACCCTTCATAAAAACCACCCACCCACGCGATCAAAGCTCGCCTCCCGCAACTAACGAGGCCCGAATTGTTTAATCCCCGCGCGACTCCAATTCCACGCCGCAACATCAGCCCAAACTCTTCCATACCAAGCCTATATCCCTGATCGGAAGTAGCCGGTATCGCGCGTCAGGTCGATTAAGCGCGCGCGAGGATTAAGCTCGCAGCTTTCGGCGGGACTTTTTTTTTTTCACCGCGTCCGCGCAATTTGGCTTGATCCTCGCGCTAATTCCCGATTTATCGGGGACAGGTTGTTTTTACGCGCACGGAGGCCTGATTAATGGCTCGTCAAAATTGCGCCATATTGAGGGAGCAGAGAGAAAGTTGAGAGAGGTAGGGAGATAGTTTAATAAAAGGAGAGATATAGGGCTTTTTGAATTTGGGTTATTGAGATGGATTTTGACATGAGATTTTGATAGAGTGGGTAATCGATGGACGAGATCAAATAGTTTGTTAATTTTAGATTAATAGATGATTAAACAATGAAGAGAAACTTAAACAGTGTTGCGTATTTACTTTTTTTTCAGATATTGTTTAATTAGAATTGTTATAAATCGAATAAATAGATGAATTATAGTTAACATAATGTAATCGGGTTGAATCTAATTAATATTATTAATCTGGAAATTATTAATTCTAAAGCAAATTATCAATCACAATTTAAATGATTATTATTATAATTACAAATTTTCTAAATAATTAAATAAGCTCTACTTTAAAACTCGTGACAAAAGTCACTGAGCGTCGAATCCAAATCGCTTCCCGCCGTAGGCAAGGTATATCTCCGGGTGGACACAATAGGCTTAACGTCAATCTCGAATAAAATACCCCCGACAATTCACGTGCAGAAACAAGAAAACAAGAGTTTCTGAGTAAGCGATAGCCAGAATTATTATCGCCGGGGTGACGTTATCCGGATACGGATTAGCGACTCCGAAATTCCGCATTCAAAGCCTGAAAACTAACATTCTCCCATATTTTCGTTAAGATAATGCTGTTTTGGAATACGGATTTATCTTCGCTTCTTGCATCGATGACGAAAGTTTTTGATATGTCGCGGCACAGGAAGTGCTGCACTACTAGACGGTCAATCATTTTTCTTTAAAATATCTGTATATGAGTAATGTTGTTATCGAAACGTTTACAATTGCAGCTGCTTATTAAGGGGAGAGTATAGTAAACAAAATTAATCTTTAATGCCTGTTATTATAATTAACGAGGGAAACTTTGTTTTATTGCTGTGATTAATGGTTATGTAGTGTTTGGAGCATATGCTCGAAAGTCCAGTGTGAAACTAGCGAATACATTATGCATAGGAGATTATACTTAATGAATTGTTTATAACGCATCGTAAATCTAAACGCGAATTAAAGGTGAGATTCCAGCCTGCGTTCAGAGTAAATAGTTCAAAGTAATTTAATTATTTACATAAATTTCTCCATTACTCTATTTCTTCGGAATAGTTACGCTACTTAAGTAATTTATGAATAAGTGTAATGCAAAAAGCGTATTCAATGAAATGATAACTCTGCACAGGCAAAAAAGGTGCAAATTGGCAGTTAACCACATTAACTGCCAAAATTAAAGCCTCGTTAAACCTAATAAGCCCTCATCCCAAATCAAAAACGCACGCCGCCGCTATCCCAGCCCCAGCATCCGACAATTATACTCCATTCCCTTTCTCTAGCCAACGAGCAGGCCAATAGCCGAGCTCGCTAAACTTTGCGCGTTCCTGGCAAAAGGCCGACCTCCTGCGTGCTACGTAAACAATTGTTTCTCGCGCAGGGCCACATACGCACGGCGGAGCAGAGGAGCGAGCTGCTTGACCGTTCGCGAATTGCCCTCTGAGAGAGGGACTGTCAAAACCAGGCGCGGAGGGCCATATAGTGCTATTGTTTCAAACAACTTTCAGGCCGCAACTTTCGGCGTAAATAGGCGGCTAAAAGTTGTTTTTACGCGCGAAGTTGTCTCTCTCGCTCTGAGTTGGAGTGAGAAAGGCTCGTTCTGTGTGCTTTACGGGCTGGAAGTATTTAATTTGCGATGCCTGGCTGGAAATGGTACTTTGGTTAACTCGCTCGGAATGAAAGTGTTGTTTAAATTTTGAGGATATCGCGCGCGAAGGAATATAACGCTGGCCGATTTCGAATTCGACTGCTGGATGGATTAAGGATGGATTCAAGTGCATTTTTTTTAAATTAAATGTAGCGATGTAATATCCGTACAATATATAGATCATCGTCATTTTTTCAGACAACAATATACCGATACGGTTACATGAACTCCTAAAATACGCACCAATAAATACCGTGAAAAATTTTCATTATCAGCAACTAAAATATTTATCTTCCCACAAAAGCCCGAAAACCGATATCGCTCCGATGCCCAATCCGATAATCGCTTTAATCACCATAAAAAAAAATTTTCAATACCGAAAACGCAGCGCGCGCCCCCGTTCATTACCAGCCCAAGCCGCGAGCATCCGACCTAATAACTTTTCGCAGCAACGATTTGAAAAAGCGCAGCTCTGGCTCTCCGGGCGCTCGGCCGCGCCGGAAATTCTCATTTAGAACTGCGGCCTGCGCTCGCGTTGCGTGCGCGTAATTCGATTCGCGCGCGGCGCGTATAAATACAAAAGTGCGCCAATGCGCGCTCTGTTACAAATCATCGCGAATTTAGCGGGCCTCGGTAAAATTTGCTGCGATGCGAATCGAATGCGAGCGTTGATTTGGATCTTTTCGAGCAGTTCCGTAAACAACCGGCTTGTAATTATGAGGGTATTGTATAGCGTTTGGAGTTTAAGTCCGTTTTCGATTGGATGCAGGATTGGGGATGGCTGGAATTAGCTAAAGGCCGTGTGTGAGTTTGGTGAATGCAGGAATGAGATGTATTATTGAGTTTTTGTTTAGAGGTTACTGCGTCAGCGTTTGTTGAAATTCGACGGTATTATTTACGTTGTTGCTGTTTCGGTAAGTGAGTTAAAGGTATGAGTAAAAAGTTAAAAATGTGTGAAGAATTAAAAAAATGCAGTTATTTAAAGTTCTCTAGAAAGGATCATAGAGTATTTCATGAAACTATGCATATCGTATACTAATTTAAAAAGAAAATCTTTAAAATGAAAAAATTCACATGAAAACAAAATTAATCGAAAATTTATAAAATTTATTCTTCAGATGCTATTACTAAATCACCAACCAAAAACTAAGAATAATGGACTTTTATAAATTAAAATCATTAAAGTAGAGATAACAAAATGTGTATTTCAACTTTGAATATTTCATGTTTATAAGATATTTTTTTCAAAACCTTTGTTTTGCTATCACAAAGTTTTCAGCGTAAGGAAGCAGCAAAATTGCAACAATCTAAAACTAAAAATGAATTTTTTATATTAAGCGAGCATATTTATAAAAATATAAAAAATTCGTATTGATTGGGATGTTTTAAAAATTTTATTTAAAAGACCGATGGTATTTATCTTATAAATTACACTGCACAGTTAAAGTCAATTTATATTTCACTATTTAAAAATTACTTAGAATTTTAAATACAAAAAATTAAAAAATCAATTGTACGCCGATTATATCATCGTTTTTTCTGCGTTTGTAACCGAAAGTCATCTAATATAAGTTATAAGTTGGCGGACAAAATCGAGTAAAATTTTTTAAAAAAAAAGTAACATGAAGATTATTCTTATCACAATGAAAATGTTAATAATTTTCAGTTTAAAAGCTGAAACAAATTTTTCTTATTTTGATGTCAAAGAATGCCATTGGATAGATTTTGTGACAAGCTCAATTATTCAAGAAGCACATTCTTTTTACCAAGTAACAATTTTTATTCATTTAAAAGATTATCGGTCTGTACGGGAAAGTAGAAACATAATTAAAAGTATATCGCTAAAAATGCCCACCGTCGTAGTAAATTTGGATACTATTCAATCCAAAGAATTCGAAAAAAGTCTTGAATTTTATCAAAAATCAACAATTCTCGGTATTGTTTTAATTATTCTAGACAATTTAAAATATACGAGGGAAGTGTATTTGTATACATATAATATCAATATTGAGTATTTTGAATATAAGAAACCAAAGACTTTAGTTATTTATTTTCATGATAATAAACCTCGAGAAACATTCGACTATTATACAAAAATAGCTTGGAAAAGAAAGTTTCTAGATTTTTCTATTCTTGATATAAACTTACAGGAAAAGTGTTCCGAACCAATAATTCACATTTTTAATCTATTCAAAAACTTAAGTATCTCGGATTCCTTTAATAATTCCAGAGTAATTTTTCCAGATAAATTACAAGATGCAAACGGTTATAACTTTTCAATTATGTATAGTGGATCGGAGGAGAGTTACGATCTTAAATTACGCGTAATTTATGCCGCTGCTAAAGCATTGAATTTCTCAATAAATAAATTGTTTCCAGATCCGATAAAAGGTTTAGACAAACTGGAACACCATGACAAAATTGCTAGAGGAGAAATAAATATGATAGCACTTCGTCGGATTGAAAAATATAAAGTTGATAGTCGGAATCCTGCAAAATTGAAATTTTTTGATGACTGCGAAAAACTTGTGATCCCAGTTCCTATTATACAAAGAGTTAAACTTCAGGTGCCACTGCATTCCTTTGTTTACTTAGTTCTTACTTTAGCCATTGCAATTATTTCCGCTCTTTTTCGTAAGTTAGGCAAGTTTAAGAGCGAATACTGGAGTTTATTCAATGTAATGATGCAATTATTTGGTGTTGGAATACGTATTTTACCGGTCACTCCAAGAGAGAAAATTTTATTTCTTTGTTTTACTATTGTGATGTCGATTTATACTTCAGAATTTTACTCCGATATTGTAGACTTTTATTTTGTACAAGAAGGCTTTCTTTACGATTCCTTAGAAGATTTCAATGACTCAAGAATAGGTATTTATATGGATAAATTCGATCATGAAGCCGTTTTTGATTCAAAAGATGACGATCCGATAATGGAGAGCATAAGGTTAAAAATTAAGCTATATGAATTTCATAATAAAACGCTTAAATATAAAAGGTCCAACTACAAGCACGTTTATCACATTCATTATGAGAGTACAGTTCTAAATTGGTTAAAAAAAAATGATAAGATAGGGTACCGAATAGCAAAACCATTATTTGGTTGTGTCAGATTCACTTATTTTTTGGAATTTTTTTCACCTTATTCAGCAAAATTTCAAAAACTTATTAATAGAATGGGAGAAACTGGAATTACTCGAGCAATTTCAAATATTAATAAACCCTTAGGCTATTCACAAGCACAAAAAATAGAACAACAAAATGACGATGATAATATTATTCTCAAAATATTAATTATAACTGTAATTATTGGATTTTCTCTTTCTGTGATTTTCTTAGCAATCGAATTGATATATTATTATTACTGTACACATAAATATACGAAATTTCTGATATGAATTCAAAATTCTATTTGTGTTTGTTTTGATAATTAATAATAATAAATGATATCAATCTTTGTATGGGAACACGAAAGAAATATATTTATATTTATATACGCATATATTTATATCTTTCACCATGTTTTGAAATTTACTGTTTGAAGATACCACTTCAGCTGCACGTCAATAAGAATTGGAATTTTAGTTTAAAGAGACAGTAACTACTGAAAACATAATTACATAATACGACACGAGTGTGGAATTTGATTATTTACCTTGTGAAACATTTTTCGTCTGAGCGAGAAAAGGGAGAGCAAAAAAAGCATCCAAGACTAAAAATCAATTTACTAAAGAAATTTAACTTATTAAAGTTGGGGGAATCTACGTTAGTAAAATTATGGAATTTGCAAATATTTTTTTTTTTTTAATATAAAATTCAATATCAAATACATATATTGTTAGAAATTTTAATTTTTACAAATCTATTACTGTTATAAATTAGAATCTGTTATGTTCTGTTACTTAATATAATGCATTAAATGCTATTTAGTTTGAAATTTTTTTTAGATCTTAAATAAGTTTATAAAGTTTTTTACAAGATCTGCATATATGTAATCTTACGGGTTCCTTTGTAGGAATTATTTCTGTAGACTATAATAGTATTGCATTTTGTTGTTATAAATTTGTATTGGTTTCAACAAATAAAAAAAGTAATAATTTAATTTTATTATTTTCTTAAAAACCGCTGCCAATTGGTTTGTATTTAGCTTATATAAATGTCATAAACTGTACTCTGTTATGACTATCTATATTTATACCTGTCTATACCTACCTGTATCTGCACCCACATGCCTGTATCTGTTTATACCCATATCTATACTTACACCTGTCAACACGCAAATCAGATTATAACATTATATTACTTGTGATCATGCATTATATACATGGAAACTATATAAGGGGTAATTGCCTTTAAACTAGACTTCGCCTCGATTTACAATTACATGTGATCTGAGACATTTCTTATTTAACTGGCCTAGAAATGTATTACATTATTTCATGGCTCCCGATAACTAGAGTAAAATTTCATTTATCTACCTAAAATTTTACAAAAATATTACTTTTTACTATTTCTTAGATGATTTTTCCGTTCAACTCAATTGATACATTAATTATTTTTATCGATTATTTTTTGAAAACAGATACATCGTTCGTGGTTTGCATCCATGACTTTATTTTTTTATGTTTTTTTTTTATCAAAATTCGTTAATAGCACTTTTCTTTGGTAGTAGTAAAGTTTTAAACATTTTATGATAAGAGTCAACGATTTTCTTTATTATAACGTAATATTCCACTTTAAATAATCTAAGTGGTATTAATAGTTTATTACTTACTCTATTTTCAAACATTAAATAATTTAACATTAATAATTTTTTCATAATTTTATATTTTAAAATAATATCTTGCTTTGAACAATTTACATAGAATTAAATATTTAATATTTTCACCGTTTAAAAACAATTAATAATTTTCACGTACATCGTTTTTATGCTCCATTGTGATAGATATCTTAGAACATCTTTTTTTTTAATTTTAGAATTAAAATTATTAAAAATTTTTTTGATTATAATAGTATTTGCTATAAACTATTCATTTATTGAAATACGGAAACGTATCAAAATGTACTATTTTTAGTATGGATCTAGTAGTTTTTTATATCAATTGTCTACAGAAACAAAATTTTTGATTTTGCTGTTTACTATAAGACTTATCTAGTACTCATTGGCGAATGTGATTTTTTTTGTAAATTAGAAAATGATGATTTCTAGAAAACCAACTTGTTACAATTACTTTCACTGCCAACGTTCCCATATAGATTTTCAAATGTACTTTTCTAAGTTTACTGAAATTAAAATTATAACTTAAATGAAATTGAGTTAATTACATATAGTCGATATTTAAAATTTAACAAAACAAATCACCTGTCCACAACAATCTTAAAAAAGTTCGGAACGTTCAATTTCTCGCACGCACGGTTGGAATCGCGTGCATAAAGACAAGCTTTCCATACCTTATGCAAAAAAATTATGTACGATATATAGGCGATAAAGTAATTTTAATCTCGTGTAAACTTTCCGCAGTTACTTAGTTAGTGCGTAATCGTCCATACGAGTTAAAATCACTTTACCGCACTTGTGTCGTAAATAATTAGAACGTCTACCTCTGGCCAGGGTTCAATTTTTTAGTTTTGATGTACGGATAAGTAATTTTTTTGTTGGCTTTTTAAAGCCCTGAATATGTTAGTTGTAAATATATCTCTATACATATGTATAATAAAATAATTCTAAAAACAACTTGGTTCGTCGAAAAAGCCATCTTTAGGCACAACTTGCAGGGGAGTGATTTAGGTTTGCATCGCAAAAAGTGTTTATGAATTTTCTCGAAAAATTCTCGAAATTTCGTTGAAAGTTTGAAAGATTTTTTCTTTTTTTTTTCATAATTCTAAAATAAATTTTATAATTACATTTTTTCAGAAAATTGTGAAATATATCTATTTGACACCCCTATTTTTCTACACATAAGAATTCTACAAACGTGTGTTTTTTATACAAACGTGTTGCCCTCCTAATTGTTTAGAACAATTGTGTAACAATTAGTAAGCAGATTCTCCGCGCAGTCAGCATCTGCGTATGCACCGACGGACTGTGTCCGGTGCCGCACAATTGCCAGCGGGCAGTGGAGAGTCTAGTTCGCGTGCGCGCTGCTAGGTGGCGCACGCCCCATCCCGGCCATCACGCGGCAAACTCGGCTACCTTAGGTGCATACTGGCCTCGATGCCGATGATTGCTGCAAATGAACGGCGCGCAGATGAAGCTCACTCGCTAAGCTGCTGTCGGTGGTGTTCGAGTGAAACGGAGGTGCGTTGAAAGGCGCCAGTATCGGTGGTATTATACAAAGATCCTCCTCGATAATGCTCTGGATGTGTCGAAAGTGCGTTTGAAGGCACCGGTGTCGGTGGCGTCACGCAAAAATCCTCCTCCAGAGCCTCCTTCTAACTGGGTGGTGTAGTAAGTTGGGCGGGCTTTCTCTCGCCCAGACTCATGCATAGTCGACATAGAGAGCTCGGTGCTGTGTTCTCCCTCTACGCAACACAGCCGAGGGAACACAGTCACAGTGACGGGCACCGAGGAACAACATAACGGGCTAACACTACCCCTAATTCCCGCCGCTCAGTCGAGCCTCTCCGATATCAAACTTATTTGATAAAAGATGTCGGATTTTTAAAATCAATCCTTGAAATAATAAGCGATGAAAAATTGATTCTTATAACGGCTTTGGAATTTTATTTTGAAAAAAGCGGTTGTGCTAGTATGTAAATACGTAATGTATTTGGATAAGTCAAACCACACTCTAAACTTAAAAGTGTGAAATTTGGAAGTAAAATTCAAAACCTACATTTTAATTTTTTTAAGTTTTGATTCTTGAAATAACTTGAAGGATTAGTATGTTGGTTTCAAAATTTTACGTAATTTAACATTATTAATCATACTTGAGGTAAGATTAAATCGTAAATATTATTAAAATATTGTTACAATATTATAACAATATAACTATAATAATGACGAAATATTCTTACAATATTACTGTAATATTGCTACAGTATTATTACAATATTGCTACAATATTGTTACAATATTTCTATAATATTGCTACAAAATTGCTACAATATTGCTATAATATAATTACATTATTGCTACAATATTGTTGTAATATTGTTACAATATTGACACATTATTAAGACAATATTGTTATAATATTACTACAACATTGTTACAGTACTAATAAAATGTGGTTACAATATTTTATCTTTGTAAAAGTTGAAATCTACATTTTAAACTTTTCTAAAGATTAAAATGTTGATTTTAAATTTTTACTTCTACAGATTTTGCTCTTTTGAATTTAGAGTGCGGTAGATTATTACTATTTCAATTTATAAATGAATTCTGATTACTATATTTAGCACCGTATATGATTAATCGCATAATACTTAAACATTAATTGTTTATTTTACAATAAATTATTAAAGTTATTAAAATATATTAAATATTAAAGAAGAATGTTTTACATAATTAATAAAAAAAACTTTCAAAAACTTGGCATATTATTAAAAACCTTTTTCTGATTCGACCGTAATGCGCTTCAAATCTGCATTGTAAATTTTCGCACTATTCACGCACAAATTTTTTACAAAAAAGAAAAACTAATGATCTGATTTCTCATTTTGTAAAAAAAATCTGAAACTATTCATAAAATCTTTTTTCTTCTTAAACGGCACGGAAAAAAGCCCGAGAGCTATCAATGCTCCAAACAAGCCGGCTCGAAAAACAACAATCCATTTCCATTAATCGCTGCCCGCACAAACGAGCGCGTCAGCTATTTGCGTTTCCAGTATCGCTTTTCGCGCGCCCGAGCAGGTAAAATAACTACGTAATTCGTCAGGCGCGTAATCGATCGGCGCGAATAGATAAAACCTGTTTCCGCTTTTCCGCAGCGCGAGCAGAGAGAGAAAGAGAGCGAGAGGGAAAGAGACGGTGCATCAATGTTACGTCAAAGTCAATGCGAAAATCCTCGCGGAAACGACGAGACAATTGGGATAAAAAAAATAAATAGAAGCAAGGCGCGGTTAAACGTAGCGGCAGCGAGTTGATCTTGAAATAGAACGTTTTTTTTAGTGTTTTTGTTGGCGATTCGATAGACAGATTAGTGCGTTTGTTTTTTCGATGAAGCAAGAAGTGGAGAGTATCAATATCATTCTCATATGATATATTTAAAATGATATGATTGCTGTTGTGCAATTGGTTTCGATGATTCACAGAGCTTTTGATAGACAAGTTATTAACTTTGTAAATTGCAACATGACTTGAATTTTTCGATTTTCGTCCTTATTGTTTATAATAGTTATTATACATGAAATACGTTTAAAATATTTTAAATTATTTTAAAATAAAATATAATAGTGAGTCGCACACCGATCAATTAGTTAATAATTTTTAATCAATATTTTAGTTAATATTTTGAAGAGTTAACTGAACAGATTCAAAATACATTATTTTTAATATTATAATGATCGAAACTATCCGATATTTAATACCCAGTAACATTCAATAATGTTGAGAATAATTATTATGATTTGGCAAACGAAGAGCATAAAGAGTAAAAGGTAGTGAAGCGTATAACATGCGTAGTATAGGGACTTGGACACCAGATTTATGTTTCGCCGTGAATTATGGCAGCAGGTTTCTGCTAAACGCTAAATTATCATATTAACGCTCTACATATTTATAAGAGTCTTTTGTTCATTTAAGCACGCGAAATAATTAACTTTTACTTTGAAATGGGAGAAGAGCTAATTAATTAATAGCCGTTAATGAATTAATGATTCACGTTTAAACCGTTATTGTTAAGTTTTTTTTTGTTATAGATGAACATTTGAAGTATAATTTATTCTAAAAAGATTTATTATCTCAATTATCATTCGATAATTTATTTCAAACGGAAAACCATATTTCAAAACTGAAAATTCTCGCGATATGTACAACATTGGACACCCAAATATCAAATAGGCAGCTGCGGTAACGTTAAATTAGTTGACCGACATGAACAGAGAAATATGTATATGCATAACAGCATCATTATCGACCATTTTATTAAATAAAAAAAATTTCGAGTTTGCCTTTAACGTCTCATAAAATACTACTAATCCTTCTTCTCTATAAACTTCAATTTTCCAATCATTCGCAGTCTCGAAAATTCAGTCTTCATCGTATACACAACAGCCAACGATGCGTCTTTATCCGATTTCAGGATCCCCGACGATCTATCTAACTTCGGGCGGTTCTCGCACGCGGAGAGAACAGTGAGTACCTCCCAGAAAGCGTGGGCTTATTATTTTTAAAAACCAGCGTAGGCGGCACGCTGAGATAAGAAATATATGTGTCGTCTTCTGAGTCGACTTCCTCTCTTGGAATTTCGCTGCGACACATCTGGCTTATATTTAAATTTGAAGTCGGCGTGGGAATCTGAAGTCCAACGTTTCTGGTTTGAATGCTACTTAAACTAGCAGCTTTTGGGAGTACTCTCAAGTATTCTTTTAATAACAGTTTGTTTTGATTTATAATGTTCTTTTCGTGAAATTTGAAGGACGATATCAAATTTTGATAAGACTCTAATGTTTTTTTTTTTTTTTTTTTTTTGTAGAATAGTAAATTTGTGTTTTTTATATTCATTTTGGATTTGGTATGAAAAAAAAATAAAAATGCAAAAAACGAAAATCCCTGCATACACTTATAATAAGTCAGATCACTCAGCGTAAATACAGCCCGGCGACCAAAAAATCCCAAGCAAGCAAGCTTCCACTTCAACTTCGACTTAATGAACACTTTATCTCCACATTCCTCCTCTCGGAATTAAAGCATCTTCTTTTCAATCGCCGGCCAACACGAAAAGCCAATAAACCATTTGAATCGAAAGCATTCCTCGCTCTTCCCACGCTCTTCATTTTTTCCTCTCTCCCTCTCCTCCAAGCCAAAACTACTCGCTCCAGCAGCATCCTCACCTTGAAAAACCTGTTCGCGCTAATAAGCTTTCTAAGCGCATTGGAAAACAAAGCGCTGCAGCCGAAGACGCTCCGGCGGTCCAGTAACCGGAGAAAAAGCATCCTGCCGTCATTATGCGCGGGCCAATTAAGCCTAAACGAGATTAAGGCCAATTGCCGATGGCCGTGCCCCGATCGCTCGCGCGCTAACAAAATGTTCGCGAAAACGCGAGCGATCATCTTCGTCTATGTCTCTGTGTATTCCGTCGGGAAAAATCGTCGCTCTTATCTCGGCGGCGCGCGGGTGGCTTCAGTGAGCTAGCGATCGTGGATGCCTCGAGATCGGTAAGAGAGGATGACGTTTCGTCTGTGAGTGTTGGCAGGTGGCTCGAGTTTTTTTTTGTGGAGTCGCCGGGGCATTGGCTGAAGAGAGCGTGAAAGTTTCACGAACTTTCAAGGTAAAGAAGTGCGGTGGTGATTTGAAGTTTGGATGAGGATTGAGTGGGATGCGGACGGGCTGGGTTTGGAGTGAGCGGAATGCGACGAGGTTGTTTGGGAAATTGGAGTTTGATGAAAAAAGAGTTGATTGGGTGTCGTGGTCGAGAATTGTATTGACGGTTTGTTATGGAAACTTTGATAGCGTTTTGATGTCGGCCAATTATGAAAAGATGGATGGTTTGTGAGTGAGAGGGAAAATGAATTTCAAGTATAGTGGGCTTTAAATATAAATACTAATATTAGCTTTGAAATTTGTGACTGCATGAGAAAATATTAGAAAACTTAATGATTTAAAATGCTTTTTAATGTATGAAATGACGAGTTTCTCGAATCTATTATAAGATATTTTAAATACGCAAATATTCTTTGAATGCTTTTATCGGCATTTCTTATTATTATCACCTGGAGTCAAATAAATTCTGAGGCATCAGCATCAGGTAGCGCCAACTTAAATTCTAAAGAGCCCGCGTTAATCCAATGAAAAATACCTCTTTTGTTAACGTTAGCTATGTTAGCCATAAAGCTTTAAGGCGTAATGCTTTGTATGCGGAGAACATAAGTTGAACTTAAATATTCAGTGATGCTTTTGTCTTGGTATGTTCGTTTGAATTTATTTAGACTTGTCTAATTTTCTTTTTTTTTATTTACTGGGCAATATATCTTGTACTGACGGCTCACCGGATCCTCTTTATAACATTTCAAATACTTTGCAGGAATTTATTCCAATAAAATATGAGTACGTTTTACTACTCATTGCACATGTAAATGTTCAAAATATTTTTGTAATTATTAATCTGTAAAATACTATAAACAAGTTTAGTTTTAAAAAGTAATCAGTTGTACTAAATAGAAATATTGTTTGTAGTTAGTGATTCAGTATTCTTATATTTTACAAACAATAATTCAATTAGTTATCCTCAAAAGAAAAAGTGAAGTTTTTAATATATTATGTACATGCCAGAAAGAGCCGTCAAAACGAACTCAGAAGCGTATTATTATTTACCGATTATATCAATTACTGAACACGGAGAAAAATTGTCGGCTAACGCTTCAGATAAGATAAGTGACTTTTATTCCAAGCTTGGTCGCGTGAGTAAGCACGACAGACTGGATAGTTTACATACACAAATGGTAATCTTAATTGATGAACTTACAACAGCTATTCTTTTATTTATATTTAAATAATAAAATTATACTAATATGTATAAAATGAGAACTTTTTGAAAAGCGTTTAGTAATATACGCATTTGGTACATTGGTTTACCGTAATGAGAATTTACATTAATGAACATAATCTCTGTGCGTTAAATGTATACATTTACAGCGATTTTCTACCAGGGTATGAAAGCGATTTGGTAAGCAGTATTGGAATTGTAATAAAACAGTATTGATTGATTGCGAGATTTTCCTACATTACTGGATAAGTCCATTTTTGTGTTTCCAAGAAAATGAAATTTTAATGTTTAAATGTGCGCGTCCAAGATCGGAGAAAACCGGCTCAAATCTAATACTCAGCTGTTCATTATGATATTAAATATGAAAAAAATTGTGGCCAAAACTAAGATTCTTTTGACTTACTGCAAACCAGTAAACATATCCTCTCTTTCAAGTTACTTCTATATAAATAATATCAAAAATATATAAAGTAACTATTAATAAGGAATCTTAGTAATTTATGTAAGAATCTTTATTTTAATCACTCTATTATTTTATTTTGGTATATTTGTCAATTTATATGCGGTTTCCCAATATAATAAAATAAATCATTTTTTGTTATTTCGGTAAATAAATGATTTTACATTGAAGCGTACTGTCAAGATCGAACAGAAAAAGCTGAATTTAGATAAAATATAAAACAATTAAATGTATATTTATTTATATCAGATTGCAGATTTATTTGAAGAGGTTGATAAGTGATTGTTCAAAAATGGATTTATTCACTTGGCGCCGGTGCGATATCTCTATTAAATATCAAATTTCCAGTAAGTTTATGAATTTCATATAAAAGAGGGAACAAACCCTCCAAAAATAGTGTAAATTCAATTTCAGAAAACAGGAATTTAACCGCTTATCTTGGAAAGTCAAAAAATTATTTTTTAATATTATTCAAACATTTATTTAATATTACTAAACTATACTTTAGTAAGAAACTAACGTAAACATAAATTCAGTCGAATCAATTTTCTTATTACCTTAATAAATTGAATATTTTATAGTATCACTCACTCAATCAATCATCATATTCCTATAGCTTACTCAAAAGCCAGCCAACAACCCAAATCTACAATAATTCTCACCAGTCAGCTAAAATTTCATTTTCTTGGAAAACCAATCATCCCAAGTCAATAAAACATCACGTTCGAGCCTCCCACGAGCCAACCGGCCAATTTGCCCGAGTCCGTCAATTTTTCCCACCGCATTAATCCTAGTTATCGAGCCCTTCAATTCGCCCGTTATAAACGAATCAACTGCCAATCTGTATAAAAACGCCTTTTCCTCGCGCGCTCGTGGACACTATTTCAGCCGGCCCGATAAGGCGGCGGCGTGTCTAGACGTCTCTCCCTCTCTTCTTCTTCGCGAGACAGAGCTGGAAAGAGAGAGAGGAGCGAGAGAGAAAGAGAGTAGGGATATACACAAGAGGGTCAAAAAGTGGAACGTCCGCTGGTCGTCGAAAACTTGAAAACGCGTCGTCTTTTCCCGCGCGCGCGCTCGCGTTAAGACAGCGCGAAAGAGAGCGAGAGAGGGAGAGAGCGCGAGAGAGGGAGAGCGCGTAAATCGAGAGAGGCTCTCGGGCGCGTGCGCGCGCTTCACACTGTCCCCCCGGAAAAACAGACAAAACTCTGGCAGAGAGCATGCCGCCTCATTAGCCGCCGCAGTAGCGTGTAGATATCCGCGGCGCGCATCGCGAGAGAGTGAGAGAGAGAGAGTGTGCGTGTGCGTGCGTGCGCGAGAGAGCTGCAGCCGTGAGAGAGCGCGGCCGATCGTCTCTGGAGATTATGGAAGAGGCGCAAGCTCCGGCGGAGATGAGCGCCGAGGCTGAGGATGCATTGGTAAGGGCTGCTTTTCTGCTTTTCTTTCGCGCGTCTCATCGATTCTCAGCTGGAAGCTCTCCGGGGGAAAAGTGCACGTTGCTGCGTTTGCCTGCATGTCTGTGTGATGCAAGAGAGGAACGCACGCGCGTTATGGGGGCTGCGCGCGCACGCTGGCGGCCTTCGCGCGCGTTGGCTCTCTGAGAGCCACGCGGCTTTTCGAATTGATCCGGGAGGTATGCGTTTTCGGAGCAGTGCGCATGAGCTGGGGAGAGCTTTTGCTGCAGTCGGGGATTTTGAATTTTCGCGCGCTGAGCTTTAGAGATGGGGAGATGGGTTTGTCGGTTGGGGGATCGGTGCGGTGGGATGTTGGGGTTGATGGGCTTGTGGGATGGCTTTCTGTAAGGCTGGATTTGGTTGGTGTAGGTGTAAGGTGTGTATGGTTGAGTTGGAGCGAAAGTGTTTATTGATTGCTTCTATGTATCGTTGGTATATTTTCTATATTGTAATAACATGTATATGCAAATAGAGAGTTTTAAATTTTATATTTAAACATAAATAACGTTTGCGATTATTTTATTTCTTGCGACACGTAGATTTTATTTTGACAGAACTTTTAATTGAACATTTTGATTTTATTTAAAAAAGATTTCAAAACAAATTTTAGCAAGTAACTTAAAATTTGAATATTTTTGTGTTATCCGCATAATCTTTCAAATATCCCAGCAGTTTCATACCAAGTATATATATTTCATTGTTTTGATGAGATATTCATTTGGCGTCAGCACATAGTTCCCACATTATTCTAATGTAAACAATACTGCTCCGTTTTCTGAGGATAGTATTCTGTTATTAGATATATGCGCCAAAGTCCGTAGCATTCTGAAATGCTGAGACAGGCTACATCTCCATGTACAAACATACAGTCACGGGTTTCGCTAATTCATTTGAAATACATGCTTTATATTTTAAATACATTTGATAGCCAAATTAACTTTAAAATTAGGCTCTTTTCCATTTTTTAAAAATTTAAGTTAAAATTTGATAAAAAATTGCAAGTATTTATTTATATATGTTTTGAAGAATGAATATTTCATTGCCTTTATTTTGTTTTACAATTTAAAATAGATAGTTGAATAATAATGAGATTTTTTATTAGACAAATTTGTAAGAAAATTTCATAACAAATTTTATGTGCTGTTTAAACATAACGTATAAATAAATAAAATAAAAATATGTAATACTTTTTTCACACAAGTAATAGTTTGATACAAATAAATTCTAATAAATATTATCCTTAAAATAGATCTTTGAAATATTAAGTGAACGCTGATATTTTATCTATTTTAAACTTTATAAAATTTAATTTTTTTTTTAATTTTAATTATACAAAATTTCTTTACGACTTAACTGATAAGCAAAAAAAATTTCTTCATTAGGCTGTTTTACTAAAATATCTAAAAACAACATTTTGACTTTATAACAATAATTTTATAATTGAACTGTAACATTATATAGTAATACATTTTCCGTAAAAATTTTTAACTAACTCAAAGAAGAAATATTTCACGATTGATTAACTGTAACGGCAAACATTATCATTGCAAGATAAAAATAATGACTTTCACGCAGTCATTATCAATGGCTTTTTACAATGTATCAACATTTAATCTCTTTTAAAGTCACATTACTTCATTCAATCTCTTATGCAAAAGCCAGGCATCAAAGCAAAAAATTCCGAGTTTCGCGTATCAGACCGATGTGTGGAAACCGAAACTTGGAAACTGGTTTTATTTGCGGTTTCCTGTCCCGAGGGGAGAAAAGTCTCTGCGGGCTCTGATATATCAAAGTGCAGTTTTGTATTTCAGCCAGAGTCAAAGGTTGAACGAAACTGTGCTGCTTTATCGCTAATCGATTTGAATATATGCAGGATTGTTGTTACAGTTTAGGAAAGCAATTTGTTGCAGATCTAATAATACTCTTATAAAATATTGTAACTCTTTCAGAAAGAATGAATGAGTTTTGCGAGATAAGGGAATATTATTTGATAAAATGATTGGATATCCAACCACATGCAGAGAGAAACTTTTTTTGAATTGTTGGGTGATTTGATAAATTATGTAGATAATCACGAATATATATTCTTATTAAAATGAAATAATAATTTTCTCATAATTTATTTTTTACAAAATAACATCTATTGTTATTATATGAAATACTTAACACTTGTCTAAAAATAAACTTGAAACAATAATTGAATATTTCTGCTTATTTTATTTCATATTCACTATGATTTTAAGATTGATATCCGAGCCTTTTTATTAGTCAAAATATTCTATTTTATTTAGGTATATTTTAAACATAAACTATAATGTTTTAATTTCAGTTGAACGGGTTGAGGGAGGCTCCAAAGTTCCAAGAAATGGAATGTGCCAAAGAACTGCCAAAAAGCGAAAGAACACAATGGAAACAATGGGCGGCATGTATTTCAGGTAAATTTTTCCCCGTGATAATTCAATAATATGTTCATTTTCGTAATCATCAGTCCTACTATCTAAACTTACTACTCTATGAATGTAAAGAATGAATATTCACTTGTTAAAACAGTTACAAGTATATGACACGATGAAAAAGCGATTAAAATATTCACCGTGAAACTTAATATTCATCATAATCAAGATTTTCATAAGGAAACATTTTTTTAAAATCTGAAATAGTACATTACGTAACTAGTGCGGGAATCACCTACTTAGTGAGTGACCTTCCTAGTTAGCGTAGTTCATACCAGGCGTCGTGACACCTCCAGCATATGTCCAGTATAAGCCAAGCTATAGATTTTAACTCTGTCCTTATCACATATCTTTTTAGTCTTTTTTTATTCTAATGTTTTTTTGCTGGCTGGACAATAAAAAACGTAACGTAAAAAAGATATGTGATAAGAACAGAGTTAAAATCTATAGCTTGGCTTATACTGGACATATGCTGAAGGTGTCACGACGCCTGGTATGAGCCGCTAACTAGGAGAGTGTCACATCTCCGGGTCACAGATCTTGATGAAACTTTGGGATATGTTTTTGGATACCAAAAAATACGGAAAGCTAAAGCCGTACGGTTCAACACTTTGGAAAACTCATGTTATCAATGTTTGTAGTTTTATTTTAAGAGAAATATGAAAAAAGAGCTTCTACTTGAAATG
>UELX01002817.1:0-27746 GCA_900480035.1 Eupelmus urozonus
ATATATATATATATATATATTTATAATATAATAAAATCATCCATCAATCGTGCACACAATTTGTTTTTAACGTAACTATAAAGAAAAAACTAGAATTAAAAACGCATTGTACATAGGTACTAGTGTTTTTTAATTCTTTTGCTTTTAGAATATTTATTATTATTATTATTAAACAAAAAAATAATGTCTTTGTAACATGCAATCGAATGATCCATTCTGTACATCGAAAATTGATTTATCTGTTTTCTAATATTTTCACATACTTGTATGCTCATAAATATTACTATTGTAACATAAATAAAAATTATCGATCAATTAGTGAAGACGAAATACAATATCAACGTCAATCATATCAACAAATACATATAATAACTGAAAAGAACACTCGTATATTTGTGTATACATACGTTCGGACTTGTTACTTTAGCTCGTGAAGTAGCTCGTGAGTTTAAATGTTCGGATGTTTACATGCAACATTTTGTACAAGCACGTATACATATACGCAAGTACGCAGCGATTACCTTCATTAGGTATACATATAAATATAAGGTGAATACAATTAGACGCGTGTGCAATAAGAAAACAACAATAGGGACTATATGGCAAAAGCTTTTTCTGTTTTCTTAAATGCATTATTAAAATATTGTTAATTCACTTAAATATTAAAATATATTAAAAACCGAATTTATTTAAAATACAGTTATTAGTTCAGTGTTTTCTTACATTCTGAAGTTAAATATTTTTCGTTATTGAATTTATGCTTTTGTACATAAAAATATGCCATCTAATTCATTAATTATCTTTATTTGTGTTAATTTTTCAAGCCACAACGAATAAATTCACAATGTTTTATAAGTTACAATATTAATATCTATATAATATTACATACAATATATAATTGAACACAATTATTATTGAAAAATATGACATTTCCCATTTCTCGTTTGCACACGCGTATGTGCATATTTCGACATATGTACAAAAGAATTATGTATAAAGAAGTAAAATCGAAGAGAGAAACGATCAGAGTTCCATAGTTTTATTTTGTTTTTAATGCAACATTAAGCGTTTGTTTCGGACTCATTCTCTCGAATAATTTGCAGAGTTTCATTAGCGTCATAATAACACTCTACTAAAAGTCTTAAAATTCAATGATATTACAGTTACAGCAACGTTGACATTAGCGTAAAAATTAAAGTTTACGATAATGTTCTACCAATATAAAACACCGAACTTCACAGCTTTGATTCTGTTTCTCGTCAATTGATTTTTTCTTAATTCAAGGCCTTTTTTAAGATATTAAAGTATGCTTTCATGCTCCTACTTTAAGTATTTAGAATTTTTCAAAATCTTCTTTCAAAGTTTCAAAATAAAAAGTTATGAAGCTTTTATTGTATCTACGTATTTTAAAAAATGTAGATACTGAAAATTAAGTAAGATTTTTAATTTTCTTTTTTATATTAAACAAATTCATACGAATTATTTTTTATTCTTTCTTATTCATCAGAAAGTACAATAAAAGGTTATAGTTTTTTATATAAATTAATAAACATGCTTTAATACCTAACTTTATACACCTACTTCTTTATTATGATTCGTTCATATTTATCTTATAAAATGGAAAACAAAGAAATTTTTAACAAAGCTTGGCTAACTTTTATACCCTTCAAATAAGTTTAAGCTCGATATAATGATATAACAAATCAAATGTCACACACAAAATATAATATATAAATTTATAAATATTTAGAATGACGTAATAGTAATTGCAATCGATTAACTATACTTATACTCTTAGTATCGATATACTAAGAGTTTATTAACGAATGTTTTCTTTACTATCTCTTTTATTTGGCACATGAGCATGTTTCATGTTTTTAGTACAAGGTTTAATGATTCTGCTCGGTACCGTTATATGAAAATCACGAAACAACATCTTTTATGTAAATTGCTATGCACTACAAGATAAAATTTAATTTTTACAAGAAAAATGTTCATAGTTTGATCGTATCGTTGCACTCGGTATGGAAATATATTTATGAATGGATATATAAATTACAAATGATTTTAGTTACTGTCTTTAGTTACTTGCCTTATAGTTATCAACAATTACAAGAACCCAATTATTTTAGTTGAATTTTTATTCTAAAAAACAATCTCGTCAACTTATTGTTATTAATTAAAAGAACAAAGTGAAGTCGCAATATTATTTCAAAACTATAAATTAAATATAAAAAATGGATTCCCATGATTATCAGTAAGTATAAGAATTTAGTACCCTCTCAATATAAAATCATTGTTAATTTATAGAAACTTTTCAGAGTATATAATATTTGAGTTGTTTGTTTTAAATTATATAAGCTACAAAAATTTACAAAAAGTCAATTGTACATTGTGCGCTGCCGTGCATATTTGAGATAATTGACTAATTCTTTAGAGATTCGGTATTTGACATATATGCGTTGATTGAACATTTTTTTGTTGTATGGGACTGTATTTCATTCATGATTTTTTAAGAGTAAAGTTTGCACAGTTTTGATTTTATTTTCTATCGCTTCGAAAGAAACATAATTTATATGCCCTGTAGAATAAATAATCTGTGTGATCTCTTCTTTCACAATCATTTATATTTCATAGCAGATAATATACAAAAAACTAATCCAAAATAAAATATTTGTTAGTTTAATTTTTAATAACGTCTAGCGTCCTTGGTTTGTACAATTTAACATTGATAATTTATACAACAATAAGATATAAATTTAAAAAAGCGTTTTAATTATTATTATTAGATTAAATTAAAGGATAAACAGGTGTAACAAATGAAAAATTTAATAATTAATATAATATAATAACATCCAGATGTATGCATTTATAATAAAGAATAAACAATCTGATTAAAATACAAATACTTATCCTATTTTTAAATTTAAACAAAACAAAAATTGTATCTATTCAATTAATATGCTCATGTTAAATCAAAATTAAATGCAATCAATCAAAAACTGTTTCTTTCAAAGCAATTGAAGGTGTTTAAAACTGCGCTTTTATCGCTATAACTTAGAGCTGATTGCTATCATCCTCTTATTTTTCAATTATATACTTCTAAGCTTATTTCATAACACCGAGAGACTGATATAAATATGTACAGAGTATATATGTTTTCTTTGTGCAATTTGCATTACATAGAACATCAAGCACCTGTTCATTTTGTTTATATGCCTCTAATTAACTTCATTTATTTTTTTAAGTATCAGTTCTTAATTATGTACACTGGTCAATAAGAAAATTGTCAATCTTGCGATTTAGTACGAAAAATCAATTAATAAATTAATTTTTAGAAAAACTTTTTTTATGAAGTAGAAATAATACCAGCAATTTATGTGCTACAACCATCAAATAGTTATAATCGAATTCCTTTATGGTCCATAAAATTATTTTTAAATCTTGTTTTTTTTTTCAAAAATCAAAAAGTTCCTTTCCCTTTTTAAAAGAACTTTTATAATTATAATGCTCAAAATATATCGCAAATAAAAAAAAATTAAGAATTTTGTATTAAATATTAATAACTTTCGAAAACAAATTTTTATCCAAGCAAATTTGAGATAGATTGATAATATTAAAATAAAAAAGAACTTTTTGTACTAGCTTATTATTTCTACTTTTATAAAATTAAATAGATCTAATAAATTCTGAAAATATACTCCACAGATTAATTGTTAAAAAATTTCGAAATATATCGCACGGAGCCCAAATATTTTTCTTTAAATAATTCTAAAAAAATCATAACTGAATTATATATAGTCCCTTACTGATTTAACAAATTTCGTTGCGTTACAAAAAAACAAAATATTGTAGTTATGAACTCATCGTCACTTAAATTTCATGAGGTTTGATACTCGGGTATATAAATTATATACAAATTATACGTATCTTTGTGAAACGTATTTAAATTATTTTCTTCATTTATATACAATCATGTGTTGATTTTTAAAATCAATAATAAAGTTAGAAAAATTTTATTTTTATTAATAACGTTATTGATACGAAACATTTTCATTTTGGTACCTTTAATCTGATATTTAATTATATTAGAAGCACTCAAAATCAGTGAGAAATACGAGTACTACCATAAAGTTTCATTTATTAATTTTTTAGCTCTATGTATAAAATTTAAAATTTTCCAAATCGAATTTACTATTCTAGAATTATCTGTCGACTTAAATAGTTACTTATATCTCAATAAAAAAAGATTAAATGTTTTATATTACGATTGTTTGTAACTATCTTTTGTATAGTTTGCAGATATAGAATGGTTAATACAAATGACAAATAAATAACTATACTTGATTATAAACAATTAAGGAGACATAAAGTCCACCTACAGATACGCGTTACTCAGATATATTTGTCGCATTTAATTTACAAACGTAAGCCTAGAGTACCTGATGTCCGTTATTAAAGTAATTGATCAGTGAACTCTCGACTATGTAATGAAAATTGTAGTAAAATGTACAGTTGTGATAAATGACATTTTATCTCAAGTATTTAGCAAACTGTTAATAAATAATTATTTATACATATTTCCCTTTGGATTTGATGAATTATCATTACAAAGTCGAAAAAGTTACCAATTATTTTTTCCTCAAAAGCATGCACGCAGTATCGCGAAATTATCTCGCGCCTTTCGTTCACTTATCCGATATCTTAACTGACGGTTGGTCACGAAGCGAAGAATTGCTGAAGTCTCTGGACTGTTCGTCTGTCGAGTGCGCACAAGTCAAAGTCGAAAGTCTTCTTAGTGATCTCATACTGTCCTGTTTCAGCGATTACTTGCACAACCCTCTGTAATTCCTGATTGTCCTGCAGCGTCATGATCTTCTGTTGAAGCTCTTTCAACTGAGAGACATAGTCCTCTGAGAACACCAAAGGTTCATCAGTGTCAACGGTGTTGATGGTAGAGTCTGGAGCTACTTGTTCTGTATCACCAGCTGCTTGCTCATTAGCAACTTGCTCGTCCGAGTGCTTCACCTTTGACGAGTGCACTGAATCCAGATTCGTCGCGATTGGAGACTGACTGGACGAAACGGGCTCGACAAGAGGGGACGTTGAATGATCTCGGTCTTTACGCTCCTTTTTTACGGATGCCTCATCATCGTGATCTAAAATTCATAGTAAGTTGTTAAATTAAGAATTTCTTAACACTATTCAAAATTGATCAAAAATAAATAAACTGTTTTAAAATTATATCTAAATGAAAAAAATGTACTTGATGTATATCAAATGTTTTAACACCGTCAAATATTAGATTTACTAATAAAAGAACTTTTTTATCACTTGTACCCCATGATTTACTGGAATAAGTAATACCATAAATCATTTTTCGAAGTATTTTGATCTTAATTATATACATTTTTATGATAAAAATGTTTTAAGAAATTAAAGCATTAATAGCTACATAGATTAATACAGCTGAAAAATTTCTAACTTACCTTTACTTTCCGTTTTCTTCTTTTTCTTCTTACTTTCGCGATCTTCCCGGCTACTTTTCGAGCGATCGCGCTTTCTCTCACTTTTATCTTTCTTCACATCATTGGATGGTGGTGGAGGCGGAGACATCGTTCGTAATACCTCTACAGGCGGAGCAGGAGGAACTGGATCCTTCTTCACATTTGATGCTCTGGATTCAACAATAGATTCCTCATCACCGGAGGGAGCAGAGTCACTGCTGTCGCGATCTTGCACTTCAGATACACGAGTTGTAGTCTACAATTTAAAAATTTACAATATCAAAAGAATGTCAAACCTATTTTAGTTGATTAGAAGTAAAGAAAATGTTAACCAAAAATTTTATTTCTTTTATTCGTTCAATAATATTGTAAGCCTTTATATATACGTATAAAAAAAAAAAAGATACAATCAATATTTTTTTAATCCAAATGTGCTAATTGTGCTAGTTTATATGAAATGGTAAATGTTCAGTATAATTATGGTATAGAACTATATTAAAAATAAAAATAATTATGTTTATACCGAAGTAGAATTTGAAGAATGATTCGAAATTTCATTATGTTTTTCACTGGAATTTTTTGACTTCTCTCGCTTTTCCTTCTTTTCTCTTTCTCTACTTCCATCTCTCTTTTCCTTTTTGTCCCTCTTTTTATGTTTGTGTTTAGACTTATCAGACTTCTCGCTTTTTGATTCTTTTTCCTTCTTCTCAGATTTTTCACTTTTTTCCGATTTTTCCGATTTCAAAACCTTTTCCTCTTTAATTTTTTCAACTTCCTTAGGTTTCGGTGACTTTCTTTCTTCTTTCGGTGGCTTTGGTTCTTGTAGTTTATCTTTTTCTACTTTTTCAGATTTTTCTACCTTGCTTTCACTACTTTTAGATGAGTCTTTATCCCGATTTTTATCTCGATCCTTGTCTCTGTGTTTCTCTTTTCTTTCTTTATCTCTATCTTCTTTGTGCTTCTTCTTATCTTTTTTTCGTTCGCTCTTGCTCTCTTTCTCACTCTTTTCACTCTTTTCGATCTTTTCACCTTTTTCGCTCTTTTCACTCTTTACCTCGTCGGGAGTGCTTTTTGAACTTTCTTTTGACTTCTCTTTTTCTTTTTCCGATTCCTTCTTTACCTCTTTTTCTTTAGGTTTTGAAGAAGGTGAAGAAGGCCGCTTCGTAATCGGCGGAGGTGATGCAGGTTTTTTCATAAGGGATGGCGATGTCGGCCTTTTGCTTTCAGAACTTTGATGGCTTACCTGATAAAATAATTTTAAGGTAAATAAGTAATATTTGTAATATATTTGTAATTTTAGATTAAAAAATCTTTATTTGGATATTAGTAAACTAAAATTTTACCTTATTACTAGGACTTGAAGACCTTTTCGACTTCTCTTTGCTCTTTTCTTTATCCTTTAATACATCTTTTTCCTTATCTCGTTTTTCTTTTTTCTCTTCAAAAGATTTATCTTTCTTACTATCCTTGTGAGGACTATGTTTGATTTTTGTACTTTTGTCAATTTTATCAGACTTTTCGGGTACTGCGTGGGGCTTTAAAGTGGACGACTTCTCGGACGTTTTCTTATTTTCGAGTGATACCTTAGCAGTCTTAATAGGAGTTCCAAACAAGTCGTTGAATGGATCTGAAGTCTTGGGCTCTGATATTCGGTGCTTTTTACCATCATTGCCACTAAGCTTAGGCTTTCCTACCATTGGCACGCTCTTCACCTCGCTCTTTTCCGATGCACTCTCAGTACTCGATATAGGAACCTAAAATTAAAATTCCAGTCCATTTTCGACGCAAATGTTGCAGTTATTTAAATATAAGGTGTCATAATGATGACAACCTCAGACTCAATGATGAATCCATTCATGTATTTGAAAAAATATTCAACATATTCTCTTATGAATATTACACATCTAATCATTTAAATTCTAATTTGAATAAATGTATTTGTCATTGAGTTACAGATAATTAATTTAAATTTATACTATAGAACTTGGGTAAATATGAACTTAAATATTTTTTTGTAATATTTTTCTATTACTTATACAAAAAACGTTAAAATTAATTTTTGACTTTAAATTAGAAAAACATTTGATGAAGTTTATTTTTGTATATAGTATTATAAAATATTTATTGAACTAAAAAATTTTATTATATTAATAATTACATAAAAATAAGTATACTTACAGCACCACCCTTGAGTAACTTTTTCCTGAACTCATCGGTAGGATTAATGATAGTTTCATTGTGATAGGAAACATGATTAACACTTGTTACATTTGTTTCTAAGTTTAAGTTGTACATAATTTCAAACTTTTTTGGTTCATTTTTATTTTTTAAGTAGATCTGAATTGGAATATCAAATCCTGCATATCCAGACTCTTTGAGAATGTATGGTGGTTCTTTTATAACTCGTTTTGGTTTTGGAAATGTTTCATGAAGATTAAATACCACTAAAATCAAATAAATACAATTCTATTTTATTTTTTATTTTTAAAAATTAATTTAAACTAATAATAAATATTTGAACATTAAATTAATTATTTTATTGTTGCTTATATAAGAAACAAATTATTATTATAGTGAAAATTAAAACCTTACCTTTTTCAATATAATGATGTATCGCAGCATTATCAACTCCTCTAACAAAAACTTCCCAGTCATGTGTGTAACCCTCTTGGGTTTTCTTAGTACGTAGATTGGACTTATCGCCACACTCCAAAGTAATGCGAAATGCCATCCTCTTTTTCTAGTAGAAAGAATTGTTTATTTAAAAAGCTTTCTGAATATAATGATTTCTTTTAGAATTGTATGTGTCATATCTTTTGTTACATTAAATGCCAATAAATTTTCATCATTATTTTTTCACCAAATACCAATAAAACCTTGATTAAAATATTTTACTTAAACATCTATTTATAAATGAATAAATAATGGAAAAAATTAATTTGTAAATTTCATTAATTTTAGAACTTATGAATAAAATTTGTTTATTAATTAAAAAAGACTTTTTTCTATTATGACATTATTATGCTATAACATATATTTATTGACAATGAAAGTTAATTAAATAGAGTACTGTATAAAACTTTAAACAAAATTAATGTTTATATTCAATTATGCTTGTAAAATATCTATTTAGGGATACACTCATTTAAAGCTCACTAATTTTATATAGATATAGACATTCTGTATTATAAAAAGCTCTAAAACAAAAGAACTTGAAATAATCAAAAAGAACTTTAATAATATTATACAATTTAGTCTATAAATTAGTCAAACTTTGCAAAATTTGTATTTTTGTAAATGAAAATTGTGTCCAAATATTTTTATGATTCTCTATTTTATAATATTTTTGGAAAATAAACTGTATGGTGTAACGAAACTATCTTAAATATTTCAAATATTTTATCTCCTAATTAGGACTTTTTCAGATGAGCTATGTGATCTATTAATAGAAAAATATTGTGATTTTTACAATATTTTTCATTAAAAATTGAATTATTATTATTACTTACCACAGATATAGCAGGTTATTCAAAATATACTTTTTAAGTAAATTTATCTTTAAAAATACAAGTATGTATGTTTCTCGAACAAACCGCTTATATTCGTGTAAAAATTCTTTTTCATTTACAATTTTTCCTAGAAAAAAAAAATAATATTGAGTTATATTTATTAAAGATTAGAATGAAATGCAATTTTGTTTAATAATTTGGTATTATTATGCTACTAGCTTTCATATAGATCATGTTTCATTTAAATAACTAAAATAGATATTTTGAGAATAACAATAGTCATTTAATACTTTAACGATTTTCACAACTTTGGAACATAAGAAATAATTCCTAAAGTAATAAAATTTAAGCCAATATTGTGCTGCTTTTTAAATTTTAATTAAAAATTTACTTTTAGTATCGCAATTACATCATTCTCAAACTTTTTGAAAAGTCCAATAATACTTTCAGATGAAAAAGAAATTATTCATCATAATAGAAGAGCTGATTGTTATCTTCAGTGTCAAGACCACAATGATTCATAAAGCATTTACCTAGTTGGCACCAAACTTTGTTGTCCTACAAAAGCAGCTAAACATTCATGGAATGTTCTAAATTTATTCGCCTGCTTCATACAGAGTTTATCTTGTATCTTCATTCCAGTCTCAATCTTCAGACTCATGAACTTCTCAGACTATCCACCAGAACAAAAATGCCATTGAGTCGTCCAACGAAGATCAATCCTACAGCTTCTCTCTACTCCTCACCAACTCATCGGATCCTCATCCGCTGAATGAGAAACTCTCCGCAGGACACCACAGATCAGCAGAGCTTCAGGCCCTGTCCCTTCAATCATCGATCACTCGATAAACCATTGATAAACCTCCTTGCTCCAAAAGCCACTGCTCCGAACAGACAAAACCTTCAGCTCCCAACAATCTCCGTCTCTCCTCTCTCCAGCTTAATCTCCTCAAGCCCTGTATCAACAATCACTCCTCAGCTCTGCTCCTGCCGAGGCTCCACGGCGACGAGGTCGTATTATCTCCTCGCGCGGGCGCATATTCTCCTCCTCTCTCTCTCTCTCTCTCTCTCTCTCACTAAGACGGCTGCGCGCGAGCGAGCGAGAGAGTCAGCTTTCGAATTTTCCTCTCTTCGGGCGTGCGACTCTGCGCGTATACGTGCTTACGTGCTCTGTGTGCGTGCGTGTGTATACGTGCGCGCCTCGCTGGCTCTGATCAGTCCGCGGGCTATGTTTATACTCGCGTTCGTCCGTACCTTCAGGCACGCCGTCGTCGTCCACTCGGACACCAGGCCATCGTCGCTTCTCTCGCCTCTTTTCTTTTTATCAGAGCGCGCGCGGAGAGCGGCCGAGTCCTCGCTTGGATCTTCGGGGGCTATATGTACATGCATACACACACTCTATATAGCTACTGCTCTCTTCTGCTCTGCGCGCGCCCGCGCTCTCTCGCGCTCCTCTCTCCTTTTTCTCCTCGCTTTTTCGGATAAACTCTAGCTAGGAGAGAGAAAGAGACGGACTAACACGTGTGTGTACGTATATGCACACTTAGTCGTGTGTAAGCACTAATACAGTTTTCGCTCGCATCATCAGCGCGCGCGCGCGCGCGCGATGTATAGAGGCAGACAGAGAGCGGAGATGTTTTTGACTCTGCGATTGCGAGGAAGGAAGAGAGAGAGAGAGAGAAAAGTGATTTATACTCTTCGATGATGAGTGTATATGGTCAGCGTGTATCTGTTGAGCGCTCGGGAGGTGCACCTGGTGCCATCTATGATAAACAGTTTGGGCGCCTTTGCGATTGATTTGTATTATGGTGGCGTTTTGTGTATATGCTATCGCTTATGTTTTAATAATTTAAGTGTTGTATGTGTAAGGTTTTCATTTTGTGGGCGTGAGGCTAACGACCTCCTTGTGATTTGAACGCCGTTGGTAATGCGTTTTAATGTTATGCGGGGTTTGTTTTTTTTTTAAGCTTTATGACAGTTATCGAGCTGGTTTTCACGGTCGTTCGTGCGGTCGTTAATATTTTATGACTTTCCGTTATATTAGAAATTTGGATTTAGGGGTTTATGTAATGAGAAAGTTAAATGTAATCTTTTAGTGCGCACTTCTTACTTGTTATTTAGGTATAGGGTCCGGTAACAGATGACTAATTGTAATATGAAGGTATTTAAGACAAACGACACTTTAATATATTGAAAATTGTACTCGTATAATATTAGGAAGTAGAAAGACGTAATAAACGACTCTTTTCGTGACAAATTTTTACTCACAAGTGACGATTTGTATAGCAAAATGTAAAAAAATAAATGAATAATTTAAATATGTAAATACTATAATTATAAATTTTTTCAATTATAAATAATAATTAAAATATTAATTTTAATATTTAAATATTTTTAAATAAACTTTTAGAATTTTTAAAGTGTTAATACTCAAAAAACTTTAATTTATGCCCAAATTATTCAAACTTTTTTAATAACATTTTTATAACAAATTATGTTAAATATTAATATTCAAAAATATACTGAATTTTAAATACTTTACAGAAAATATTTTTTAATACAAAAAATTTTATTTCAACAGATATAAATAATGATACAATAATAATTTAAGTCTATAGTCAATTGAAACACTTTTCAATATAAAAATTTACACTATCATTTCTAGTTCTCTAGCATAGTCTATTGCAAGAGTTACCAAATCTGAACTTGGTATTGGTTCTTCAACCTTCTTTTCACTAGGTGCACTGAAGTAAAAATATTTATCTTTGTTAAGATTCCACTTCTTTTTAGTACGAAAGGCAACTGTTTCTTTTTCTGACTTAAGGTTCAACATCCTTGAGGCATCTTTCACCGATATTTTGTCATATGCACTTTCCATACATGCTCCAATTTCGTTCCTAACAGTATTTAGTAAAATATCAATGAAAAAATTATATGATGCCGCTGGCACATTTCCCTTAGCTAGAAAAATTTTATTGTATGACCCTTCCATTAAACACTGTTCAAGACTCAACGGATGTCTTATATAAATATTTGTTTGAATTTGATCAGAAGGGAGGAGTTCCAATTCCGTATGAAACTCTGCTACCCGATTTTGCGAAAGAAGGAAAAGCAGATTTAATCCTAACAATTGATATTTAAAGGCAGATTCTGGAAGACTATCTTTATAATCAAAGTAATAGCACTTTAACTGGGCCATGTATCGTTCAAATGAAGGTATGTCCTCCATTGCAATGCTCCATTGTGCTCCAATTTCAAGAACATCTCCTAAAAATAGCAACATTGTACATCGTTTCTTAAATTATAACAAAGCCATACGTAATTGTCATTTTTATCTTACTTGCGATTAAAAGTTCTTTTTGTGAAGCTGGACTCCCTGATGTTGGCAAAAATGTCAAGTTTGTGAGAGAGACCTAGAAATTGTGAAAATTTTGTTTTTAAAATATTCAATTAGTGCACCTTTGTATAATAAGGTGTTTTAAGAATGTCTAATTTACGTTAAAACTCTTTACTAACAAATGAAATATGAAATAATCATGACAATTCATTTTTCATCAACAATAATTTTAGGTTAGTTTCATAATACAGCTGTAATTCAATCCCTAAATTACGCAATAAAATAATTATTGCCAAACTTTGATCTTTACCTTAAGCTGAATCAAGAGTTCTCCGCATTTTTTGAGATTAGGAGGCGATTTCGTCCATTCTTTCTTTAAATTTTCGTAAAGCGAAACCACATTCTTGAGGGTCGCCATATTTGTCGTGCCTGAGTTCAAAACATAGAGGACCTGCACTCGAGATTGTTTTTGCGCGGGTGGATTTAAAAAATAAAACAAAACAATACCTAATAATTCGTATAATTGAAAGTACTGAAGGGTTTTATGATGCTAATAATTAAACGAATTATTTTTTTAACCGATTTTCTATTTTGAAATAGTATTTTGTTATTTTGGAGTATTGACTACAGTAGTAGTATGTAAGAGAAGGCGAAATAATTTATTAAAATTAAAATTGACTATTAATAGCAAGTCATTATTAAGACAGTTATTAAGAAATAATACAATTAGCATATTTTAAACAATGAAAATTAAAATTGTTAGCACATTTCAGAGCAATAATAAGAATATTAGATTTAATGAGTGAAAAATCATTTTAACCCGACCGTAATTTTAAAACTATTCATCGATTTTCTAACAAATATAATATTAGACATATTTGAAATATATGTGACTATCAATAGGTATATTAAAATGGTTACAGTTAAATTTTTTTACATTTTATCAATTTTATTTGTAGTATAGATGTATTCTATTATTATACATGATGATTATGACATAAATTTAATACATTTTTTTTTATCATTTTACGATTACAATATGTATGGAGACAAGTTAATATAATACAACATTCGTTGAAAAATTTTATAGTAAGAAACAATGATACATACAATTAATTACAAAAACGCTCGATTGAAACGCACAGCGAGAAAAATCGGAGCAAAACTTATTGGAGATAAAGTGTAGTCCCTCGTTGAATCTATCACGTTTATTATACTTTGACAACTTAGCTTTATGACTTCATAATTTTCCATACAGTTAAATTACCAAAGAAGAATAAACGATCGTCCATCTTCTGAGTCATACCTGTGCGATTTTGAATTCGGCTGCGACGATAACAAGTACGTTATACGGGATAAACATCGTCCAGTGACGTCCTTTAATTAAACGTCAATCTGAACTCGTTTACCCCGCGCATATGTACTAAAGAAAACATATGTTAACAAAGCCAATAAATTATAACATACAATTTTAACGTTTATTAGTTCGATCATAGGCTCGTGTCGGAAAATCGGACGACAAAGTTTAAAGTAACTGGTACTGTGATATGAAAATCGTAACAACACATAACAGCACTAGTTCCTTAAAACTTCGCCGCCAAAGAAAATAAACGAGCGCTCCTCAATCGGTCGTTTTTCTTGAGCATCATCAGCTACCTGCGCTCTTTCCCCCGCTGATCTTTTCCCAATTGCTATCTTTGAAGGAACATTAGCTTTATGATTTTCTTATTACTCCTCATACGGCTAAGTCTCCAAAGTGTAGCAAATGGGACTGTTGACTCCGTCGATGTTCGTTTATGGATTCTGGAGAATCATTTACGGTGCGGCATGTGCCGAAAGTACATTACCGAACACTTGTTTTTCTAGGCGCTGGCTCAGACGATCGTAAAGCAACAGAATTTACACGTTTACATAAAATTAATATAAAATAAATAGTTGTAAAATAAAATAGTTAAATTTTACTTAATACAAAAATTCACAATCCCATATCCCCCTTATTTTCTGAAACACTTTAAACCCGATAAAAACAATAAACCGTTAACGAACCGATCTCCGCGTCCCGCCGCACAGAAAACATCATTTACAAACAAATTCAAATCTATATAAACTTCCAAACAGAGAAAAACGGCTGATCGTCAAAACAAAGCACGCAGCAAACAAAAACAAGCGTTCACCTCTATATACCTTAGCGTCTCTCTCGTCGCCGATCTTCAAAGCCGTAAGTACCCGAGCCGCGCGTCTCTGGTGCTGAAGCTTTATGGGCCTTTTCTCGCGGCGTCCACGCGCTCACACACCACAGAGCCACATCACCAAAGATACGCGAGCGGGGTGTCTTCTCTCCTTTCACTCTCCGATGCAGCGGTATACTTTTCACGATGCTCTCTCCTCTCACCTCGATCGTTGACGAATATCCGATTGATATTCCCCGTCGCCGAGGACGAGTATGTGGATCTAGTCACGCTAACCCGAAGCACACTACGTGAGGGCTAGACCCATACTCGTCCCCGGCGAGCCGAGGACGATGCTGAGACGCCGGCGGACGGACGCCAGATGATTGACTGGCTGTGCGGGCCCTGCGAATTTATATGCTCCTGCCGAAACGAGGGATCGTGGCTGTGTGTACGCTGCGGGCACCCTAGAGGCTCTGCCCTCTCGCGTCGGAAAACTGGAAAGTTTTTCATTTCGGTGCTGATTTTCTCGATGGAGGTGGGATTGATGAGCGTTGCGGTGGGGGTTGAGATCCGTTTGGCCTTTTGGAGTTTTGTTGTTTATTGGGATTGTTGTTCGGGATGAGCGTTTTAATATATCGCTGTTTTTTGGAGTTGTAAAATTATCGGTACTTAAAATATATAATTGTTTATGTCAAAGATCGGATTGATTTTTCGATTCAAATTTGCTTAGGAATTTGTTTTAAAGCTATCAATTTCAGCCATTGGAATTTTTAAGCTTTCCTAAAATAAATTAATTTTTGCATAGAAAAAATTAATTTTTGCAATTAAATAATTGTTATTTCAATAATTTGACAAATGTTTATTAGAAAAATCAAATAAAAATACGTTACGTAACGATCGGTACGTTTTGAAAATATATAAACGTTAGGCAACCGATTTTATTACAATTACTGAAACGCTATTTAATTAACAACAACGTCTATCCAAAATAAGCCTTGCCAAGTCAACGATTAAAACAGAAAAGTTAATACAACAAGCCATTTTCACCATCCCAAGCGAATATTTCGAAAGTGTAGTACAGGACGCTAACGTGCCGTGTGCAAAACTACCACAAGGCACGCGCTTTTGGCGGGCCCGCAGGTAAATTCTAGCCGAACACACCCCGGCCTGTAAGTAATCCTCCGTTCTCGGCATTTTGCCGGACTTTTGCTTTTAAGTGCGGACTGCCATATATCCTCTGCGCCCCCGCAGGGCCTTTTCAGGTATAGACTCCGGGAAAACAATAGGGCTACGGGCATTACAACGAGTCGCAAATAATTAACGGCTTTCTCCGATTTGCGTGCGGCGATTGCAACGTTGCTTTTCCTCGACAGGTTCCTGATGGCAATTGCGATTTCGTGAATTTTGGTGTTGCGAGGTTTCATCGGTTTTTGAAGTGAAAATTTATTTTGTGCTTGTGAAAAGTTGATGGAATTATGTTTTCGAGAGTTTAATTTAGTAGTGTTGGTGTGCTCCGTTATGAGCGTTATTCTTCAAGCTTTTTGAGAGAAAAGGGTATTAAAGTGGGTAAATTGAAAGATTTTGTTTTTGCTGTCGCTAAATTAAATTTTGCGAAATCGGTATAAGTAGAGCAATGATTACTTAAGAACCACAAAAATAAAACATCAAAGTATTAATGCAATATAAATATTTAACGACAAAGAATTGAAATTTTACTTGCAAACTCTGAATACCTCATTTTTCCAATAATTTTCTTATAAAAAATTGGTCATCAATACGCAAGTTCAGAAAAATCTATTTCTCAACGAATGTTTAACATTTCATACTTTTTTCTGAATAAGATATTTGCAAAACTCAGAAACTCGAAAATGACAAGATTTCATTAAACTTTCTACGATTTAAGGAAATTTCTAAATTAATGAATAATTTTTCCGTTGACATTTAAAGTTATTATTCTAAGTTTTTCATTTTAATATTTCAAACTCATAAATCAAAAATAAATCTCAAAAAATAACAAAATTTTGATCGTTTTGTTGACTAATTAAATTAAATACTTAAAATATTGTGAAAGGAGTCAATATACTGTACGTTATACGTCGGTTATACGTATTAGATAAGTATAGTATAGAATTAGATTTATATATACTGCTGTAATAATGTATAATTAACGGATTATAATCGGTAGATGGATTTATCGGTATCAAAGAATCATAAATGTATATCATAAATATTTTTTCATAAGTTAAAAGTTAATAAATATAAATCAATAAAAATAATTAATTGGCTTATCACGTATATACACATATAATTTTTAAAAAAATTGTTATTAAATCTTTTATTAGAATAATTTCAAGATTTGTAATATCAAAATATTAATTTATTAAATTAAACTAGGAAAAAATTGTTATGAGTATTTAGTTATATTCAACCATTTCTATTCAATATCAAATAATGTAATTTTAAAGTAATCTATTTTATTCATCATTAGTAATATTAAAATTTCGGTTTAATTTTTGAATTGCAAAAGTAATTATTTTTCTTTTGTCGAGATTTCAATTCTTTTATTATAGCTTTACAATAATAGTTAAAATTTAATTCATTTTACTATAAATCTTATATGTTTCCGGAAAAAGTTAAATCTTGCTGTAAACTGAAATCAGCTTAAATTTTCAAAATCAAATATTATTGATAATTAATTTAATTTTAAACTTTAAAAGAATATATATGCTGAGACCGTTAGAAAAGGATAAATAAGGTTTCGAATATATCAACATTCTATATAATAAATTTATTCACATAATATAGTATCTAAAAATATATAATAGTTAAACAAATTCTCCGATTACTTTCCAATAATTCTCACAAACCAGCAATGGACTCTGCGAGGCGATTTGCGACGTTAAAAAGCGCTTGCATGGGACAAACGTTAGCCCAGTGACGCGTATCTGTACCGCCAATTCTGAGCACGTTCGCCCCACCTTACGCGATATATTTTCAGTGAAGAGACTCGATCTTCTTCTGGCCGTAAATCTTCAGTGCTGCATATTGACGATAGAATTTTGGGTAACTCCTACTGTGATATGATAAACTTAATGCTACACATCACAGCAAGAGTACCTTCAAACCCCACCGTCGTCATTTCTGCGTTTTCTTCGGATATATACCTGTCTCTTCTTGTTAAAAAAAAAAAAATCGCTCTGTAACCGTTGTTCAGATCGCTGTAATTTAAAAAAAAAATGTATACAAAATGTTAACTCTAATTGATCGAGTGTTGATAGATTGATATCTCCATACAATCAGATCTGAAAGAATATAGGTAATTGGCGAAATTGTCTTTTCTGGGCACCGATCAGACGACCGATCTCAAAGAATCCATCGATGATAGGTTCGAGAATATTAGTCTTCGATGATCTAGCTTTATGATTTCATTACATTTCACACAGCTAGATCACCAAAGATCAATAAAACTGAACAATTGCAGAAAATCCTGAGCCCGATTCGAATATACCACTTGCCGATCCTTATCTCTTCTCCTGGACGATCGTTGAGCCGCTGGCGTCTACTCCTACCTTGAAAAAGTAGCTTTATGACTTACAATCGCAAAACACAGAAGCTAAATCGTCAAAGTAAAGTAGACGCCATGCAATTTTCCTTCCCTCTCCTTTGCCGTCTGGCCGGCTTTTCCGGCGGCGCGCAGCTGCACGATGACTCGTCCCGAGTTAAGGGCGAGTATGTCGATCTAGTCACGAGTATCCCGAATGCCAACGTGCCACTAGACCCCATAGCTCGCCCTCGACCCGAGAGCCCCACCAACGCGCGCTTTTCTCTCTCTCTCTCTTTTGCGCGCGCGCATGGCGTGTGATTTATGTTTGCGCTCGCTCTCTTTTTCTCTTGTGGGTTGCAGAGGCAGATGTTGGATGAACTCCTACCGGTGAGGCGTCCGAGGGCTCTTCCCTAACCAGGCTGGATTTCACCCAACAAGCTGCCCGTTTTGCTGTCTGAGAGAATCGATTTTTCCGCTCCCGATCCCTTTGCGAAATTGCCGATCGCGTCGCAGCTGGATGGACGGAGAATTGACGTTTGCGTGGAAATATCGCGAATGTTACGGTTTTCTAGTTACTTTAAATACAGCGATGTAAAACAAATACCGATATAAGTTAAGAATAAGCGAATTTCTATATTCGCAAAGCCGAGCAAAAAATTGAAAAATTCTCAAATTTTGCAACGAATTTTGAATTAAAACTCGCGAAAAGCTATGTAAATAACAAACCGTTAAAACCAAAGAAACTCAAAAACAAACCGATCCCAAATCTCACCGCAGACCAAGCGACGCTCTCTCGAACTCCAAAACTCTCTCCTTACCCCAGCGCGTCTTGCTCCTTCCCACACCTCGGCGTGCGCGCACGAGAAACACCTCCGAAAAGAATATCCAAGCTGCTACCGATCGGACCGGCGTCCAGTTGCGAACTGCGTAGCGAAACTGCGTGCTGGGGTAGTTTTATACTCTCTCTGTCCTACGATAGAGCGGCTTGGCTTTTCTCTCCGCCCCACCCCTCTATACAGCTGGCCCTCGGTGTCGACCCTTTTCTCTCTCTCTCTCTCGGCCCCGAAGCGCGCTGCAGTGCCTTCGTGGAAAATGGAAAATGCAGAGTAGGCGCGGCAGGTACAGGTATATTGTAGGTAGGAACGGAGCGGCTGAGAGAGAGCCGGCAACCCTGAAAGCTACCTAATGCGATGCTCTGTTTTTCTGTCTTTCTCGGCTTTGAGGCGAAAGACGCCTGGGTTTTGGCGATTTTCGGGTTTTGTAGAGAGGCTATGAAATAAGCGAGGGAGCAATGTTCGATGAATAACGCTTGTTTTGTAAACAATGACGGAGCGCTGGACATGTGATCGATACAGCGTCGGGGTGAGCGTGTTTTTGAGGGAATTGTTTTGAAGTTGAGGATTTTTATTGTTACGTGGTTTTATTGAGGAATAGGTTGAAAGAGTATTCTAGTCCTTTTGATTTAGTTTGAGGAAGAATACTAATTTACAGTTTGCCAATCAGGTGAAAGGTAATATTTTATAACGTCAATAATTAAATTGCGGTAGATACTTAACTTTTAATTCGTGATAAAATAAGTACTTTAGTTTGTGCTTACATTTAAAATACAGAGTAAAAGAAACTTTTATTGGCAATTTATGATAAAATTATTAGATGACAGAGAAATTTTTAAATTTTATTTCATAATTTGAAAAGTAATACTCACGGATAAGAAGAGAAGAAGGATTATTTAAGGTGCAATAACGAAGACATTTAAAATGATGTACTTACCTATATATTTAGAAGAAAAAAATGTTGTCTTAAAAATATTTGCTTAAAAAAGTTTTCACAATAATTTACTGCAAAGTTCAAAGTTTTAACGATTTATCTTCTTAAGTAATTTAATAAATTTTTTAGAAATAATTGCTGATAATAATTATTGACAATTCAAAGTTAAATTTTTGTCACAGTCCTTTTCTACATCTAAATACAATAAAACTAACTTCTTTGGTTATTTTTATTTTCATAGTAGTCCTAAAAATTATTGTATTTCTTGAAATCTAATGCAAGATTCAAATAATTTAAAATTTTTAAATTTTTAGTAAAAAATGTTTTTCTTAAAATAATAAGGGGGGTCTAAATCTCAATATTTATCGACAGAGTAAATAAATATATAACGGATTATGCTAAACCATGAAATAGTTACCCTGCCTTTTATAACTATCTACAACTATATAAAATTTGAAATCATAACAACAACAATGGCCTTCAAACAAGGTGGTTTTTTTTAAATATCAACAAAGTTCTTAAATATGGAAATAGGTAAATAAGAAATTTCACTTTTAAACGATTCAGAATATTGGTTTAAATTTTTGCATAGTGATAGAATGTACTATCACGAAAGGCAACTATATCCTAGATTTGATTATATTGAAATATATATTTTTTTTAATAGTCAAAAAACTGTATAATATGCAAAGTGGATAATAAATGACTTTTGGAGCCTGTTAAATTATTATCTACAATTTCAATTTTTAAACTTATTTAATGAAACCTTCAGTTACAGGACATATTCGACCACAGAAATATGCTCTGAAAAGATGTTAGTAAAATAAATACCTTTCATAAGGTTTATGATTAGTAAGTATATGTTTTGCAAGTTTTATTAAAGCATAATTTGAAATTTCAATTTTTATTCAAAAATTACTATGATAATAATTAATGATGTTATATACAAGTTTCCTACTTTGAAAAAATTCAAAATTTCTTAAGTTTTCAATAGTTTTATAGAATTATGTATAATATTAATTAATGTTATGATGCTCATGATGTTATGATGTTATGATGCTTATGATGCTCGGCGTTAGAATGCTATGAAATCCTGAAGAAAATGACAAAGTACACCTACCAAACCAAATATCGTTTAGAACGTTTTTAAAATCTTCCAATATAAGATCATCTTAAATATTGGAATTGTCCAATAAGGTTACTAACAGCCCTTCCACATTATGCGCTTTGCGCTATGCCTCGTACGCTAAGCCCCTTCTATACTTTTAAACCAGCATGATAATTGGTTGTTTTGAAACAATCATCCAATCAACGACTTTGACTAAAAGTATAGAAGGGGCTTAGCATACGGTAGCGCAAAGCGCATAATGTAGAATGGCTGTTAGTATTTCAAAACGCTCTAAACGATATTTTCTTATTTTGTTCAGGAGGTGTACATGAAACACATATGTAAGTATACATACATATTTTGTCTTGACTTTTTATAATCTTACGTTGATTATATTTTCTTATTCTAATGGTTTATGAGAGCGATAAGAAATCTTCTTGGTAAACTATTAGAGAGTGATAAAACACAGAATATCATTTTATTCAATAAAAAACCAAATAATTTTTTTTACTATCTATACAGGGGATTTATGGCTAACTATTCACAATAAACGTTATATTGATTATTGATTAAGTATTTTTAGACAAAATGTATTCAATCAAATGTAATGTGTTGTTCAATATTTTCGTATTTAAAAAAAATTACACGCAAAGAATCAGAGTGATTTTTACAGTGTTTTATCAAATATATTTAATTTTTACTTCCAATTCCTTCAAAAATAGTCTGTTTATTTAAACCAGAATTTTTACAAAATAATACAATATGATAAATTATGAGTATTGTACAAGCCTGTCAAAAATAAACCTGATGTTCTTATTACATGCACTTTCCGATACAGAAATATTATTTATTAAATTTTAAATATTGATTTAAAATAAATTATCCATATACCTGCTGGTTCTTGTACTTAGTAGATCTTTGTTCAATAATGCTTATTAGCTCTTAATATTTAAAAAAAAATAACATACTACTTTATTTTGAAATATGTCGATGTCTGGTTAAATCACGTGACATTAACTCAAGAATTGTTAATTATTTTATATTCAATAATATATACTTTGTGTAATTTTTTATCTTTTTATAATACTTTTTTAAATTAAATATATTAAACAACTTCTATTCAAAAACATAGTAGTTCTTTAGTAGTCACGTTAATAACACAGATCTAGTGAGCCACTTTAATTATAAACTATTAAATAAACTTTTTAATACCACTTATAATATTGCGAATAAATTCTACAGAATAAGTGCGGATTTGCTTCGGGAAAAATCGCGTAGAGCCAACTGGTTGACAAAGACACGTTACAATTTTTAATTTAAAAAAAGAAAATGTTGAGCTACCGAAGCTTATTCTTATCTGTTCTACATTTTCATTTTGTTACATATTTTAATAAAACATACGATTTTATTTGTTTTACAGTGTTAAAGCTACATGTTCGAATTTTTAAAACAGCATACTAAGCTTATCAACAGAATAAATAATTATAAAGTATTTGAACTTATTTTTCCTTTTTTACATCTGAAGAAAAATATACATATAATTAAGAAAAATATATTCATAAATTGATTAGCATGGAACATTATTAAATATAATTATAAAATAATGAATTTGTTTACAACAATTAGTCTACTAATATACTTTACATTTACACGTAACTACGTATGAGCAACTGCTCATACATACACACGTGCTCTCGCAGACACACAGCCACATTTAGAATTTTTCATCCTTAATATAACAAAGCGCATATTTATAATATATTTTTTCAAAAATTTCTTTTTATACTATCACAAAGCTTGTAAATGAAGGATAAAATAAATATTTTTTAATACAGAAATGCAAAAAATAGTTCAATTTGCTCCTAGGGCACAAAGTTCACGCATCGGCATGTATGTGATGTTCGCGCGCTTCTTTTCTTCAAGACTTCAACAAAGTTCCAAAGTGAACAGTTTTCAAAATTGTCAATATGTGTTTCAGTGGTGCTTCACATTTCTACATTTAAACAGATTTCATGATCTTCTATTTAAATGTATACTAATAATTCGTAGACAGTACCAGAGAATCAAAAAATGTCTGTTATGCAGTTAGAAGATTTATTTTCTCGAGCGAGTTTGGCTCTTGTGCTTCCGAAAAGATTTCATAATAGTTATTGTTAGCATTTGTTAAATAAATTATTTGTATACAGCCATTTCATAGGAACAAATTTTTTGTTTTTTAAAATATTTACAGATTTTCTTTTATAATTTTGCGCGTATTTGTATCAGTGAAGAATTCATATTTATTTTTGGGATAACTAATATTTGAAATAATTAATATTCTTTAAACACTTTATTATATTAATAGTTATGTACTTACCTAGAATAAATTCTATTAATTTTAGAAATTGTTTACACAGCTGCAAGTTTTTTGTGTAATATATATTGATAGTAACATATAAAGTTATTGGTATAGTTTCCTATTTAAAATTCATAATTTTTAAAATATTACATGTGATACTGGTTTAAAGAAAATTGAATTAAACAAACTTAAACTGGAAATACTTCAGCGTATTTTTTGAATAATAACTTGAATTGCGGTTAAAAGTAATATAATCAATATGATTAAATAATCGAAAGCTTTGAGGTAGTAAGTTTCTTACTATGTGACCATGTTCTTGCGAGCTTTTGTTGAAAAGCCACACTTAACACTTTTTGGTAAAAATTGTGTACTTATTTTAACGTTTTTGTTGAAATTATACAATTCAAATACATTGTCAGTCAGTGCAACAGCATTAATTAGTAAATATGATATACTAATTCAAGTTGATTATTAAAATGAATGAAATAAGAGTATAAGTATACTTGTCACATGCATAAAGATTGTTATCGAAATTACAAACTATACATTTTATAACAAGCGACCTCGATTAGTGACAAAAACGGCAAATAATAAACGTAAAAGCTTCAACTAAACAGCCTCAACTGGAGCAAGACGAGCCATTTTCCGCGCTCACACCGGTAATATTCCGACTTCTCGATCTCCTGAATGAGCGCGCTCCATACATAGACGTACCACTCGATATAAATTCTCAGTTTCGCGAGTCAAGAAAAACTCCTGACAAAACCGCCGGCAATCTCAGCCTTCTCCCCACGTATTTACGCGACCATAAACGTGCCCATTTTAGCATACGAAATAATTCTCCGGCGCTCCGCAGCCGCGATACGGAAAAATGACAATTAAAGCGAGGAGCGCGCCGTCAGCTGGAAATGAGTCGTCAGCGGCGCTTTTCTGCAAATGGGCCTATACTTGTCGGCCGCGAGGAAGGACGTTTACGAGGCTGGACGATTTTTCTCAATGTCAAGCTGGTCATAACGCGCGCGCCTCACTGGCAGCCATCCAAGTCACGATGCTCGCGGATACAGTCGCCTCGAAGGGAATTTATTTCGTTTACCGCGCCGCGAAGAGCAGACAATGGTAACGAGGGTGTGTTTGTAGCCGGCTGGGTAGTTCGCTTTCGGCCGGGTTTCTAGAAATAAAATCAGCCGCGGATATATCATGGCGCGATGTATTTATGCGACAAGTGGATGCAGCCATTTAGAGTATATGGGATGTGTCGGATGAAGGAGGATGGAGTTGTTTTTCTTTTCTTTATTGTCGATTTGATAGAGCTGGGTGTTTGTGTATTTTATGTTGGATATTGTATGGATATATATCTTACAAATTTTAGGTTAGTATTATTAAAATTACTGCTTGGTCTATTTAAAGAATAATATTTCTTAAAATATTTTGTTAATATTCACTAGCATTTTCGACTTTTAAAAAATTTTAATCATGGAAAACCAGATACAAAAGCGTATGTGTAAATTTAAGAAATTGATGAGAGTTTGATGGACCGTTTTGATTGGATATTTTTATTTTATCGTCGATTTGTAAAAGCATTTGACTTTTTTTAATCTGTGAATTTCAATTCAGAAAAAAGTTATTTTTATATTTAACCATCACCTAGTCTTTTATTATACGATAACTAATTATTTTTAATTAAAAAGTTGAATTTACATTTTTTTTTAGTTAAATCTACATAGTTTTTAACTACATTTCTCTAATTAGTAAGAGCTTATATTATTAACTTAATTGCGTGCAATATAGACACATATATTTAATAAAAATTTAAAAAATTACAAAAATGCTATCTTTTATTACCCGGATAAAAAGTATACTTTTAATTCGTTCTAAAAAAACTGCAAATAGCAGCATACAGATCAAACACCGTAACCTCCAGCACATAAATCACATGATTTATCATACACTCCCCAGCATCGGTCAATTTGGCTAAAAACTAACGCTCTACACCATCGGAAAACTTTTTTGCAAGCTGGACAAAAACGAAGCCACTGTTCTCGCATCTAAATATTCAACCCCCTGGCAGAGGAGAGGGAGAGGGTATAACCTCCCTCACACGCACGCTCTAGCTGCCCGACCGCGCGCGCACTACAAATGGCCGCTCGGTTCACCATGAATTTATAAGGGTATTACCACGCGCGCTGGCCACGGCAGCTAAAAGGGGCAAGAGGGAAATCAGAGGGGAGCGCGAAGGACGACGGCACATTGATGTAGAGCTGCTCACGTGGAGAATACCGGGGCGAGAGAGAGAGAGAGTGAGGGAGGAAAAAACAGCCGAAAACAAGGGATGGCATGCATAGGTGTAATTACGCGCGAGAGCTGGCCCATGGGGTGGGAAGAAGTATACGCGATTATCCCGGGAAATATCATGTGAAAATTGACCATTTTCTTGGATTAGCTCGGGTATCGATCGGACCAATTTTTATTGCCCACATAAATTGCGCTGCCCCGCTGTAGCCTGCTTAATCAAGTGTCTAATGGCTGATAATTTTTGGTAATATATGGCGATGAAGTAGTTTTATTAAACTGCTTAGTTCCCAAGTTTCACAATAGTCTACAAAGTCGATCAAACGATAACAACTGTTCCGCAAGTTTGTTCTCTTACGGTTTCCTGAATAAAGTTATTACGTAACTAACTTATTAATAATTTTCCCGACAGAAAAAATTGTTTTCCGCACACTTTAGAATCTCTAACGAGCCAAACATTCAAGAACACGCAAATTCTCCAGTCAATTTGCAACGGCCTCGCTTGTATTCCAAACAATTCATCCCTCTCCCGGCGAATAAAGCGCCGTTTTCACGAAAGCGTTCAGCGCAATAGCCACCGACAATTCAGCCAATATATATACATCCTCCTCCCAGTAAATATATCCCGGCAGGAGTCCTCTAACCACGCCGCGCAGAGAAAAGAGCACGCATATATATCGCCCGTACGAGCAACGCACGCACGTGACTAAGAAAGTAGCTCCGTCGTGCTGCGTTATAGGTAGTAAATTAAAGAAATAACGGGGAAAAGCAAAAAGGCCCGCCCGGCAGCCTAGACGTCGGCTCCGCGTGCGCAAATGTACGGGAAAAACGCGCGATGCAGGAGAGAGAGAGAAAGAGAGAGAGAGGGAAAGAACGGCGGCGGGCCAGATAAATAAAGAAGAGAATAGGAGTAGAGAGAGGGCCGAGGGTTTTCGATAAATCGTCCGATAGGGTGGCGAGGGAGCGCCGGGTGTGGGTGATGCCGCGTAACGACGATGGTCATGCGGCGAGCGACTGCCGCGTATGGGTGGAGAAAGGAGGAGGGGAGATTTAAGCCGGAGCTATTTCGCCAACGCGAATATTATGAAAATGTTTCGGAATTGCTTTCGCCGAGGAGTGGTAGTGGTATCCTGGTACTTGAGTTCGCGCTCTCGCGGATGCATAAAGGGAGCTTTCTTCTGTTGATTTACATTTGAATGGAAATGGATTACGGCGGAGGTGTAAGGACTCAAATTGAATTCAAAAGACAAAGTGTAAAAAGTTTTTCGTATGTAGAAGAGAGGAGTTTTGTTAAGGTTTTGTTGATTTTTTTAAAAATAACAAATTTTGTGGGTTTTAAAAGCGTTTTTTGACAAATGGTTAAGATTATTTCAGTTATTATCTCAAACTTTTTTATAGTGAACGCTATACAGTAACATAAATAACTTTCGCACAATTTATTTAATTTGAAAAATAACGATAAGCAATCAATCGATTGTGAGTAATAAATTTGGAATAACATAATGCCTTTATCAGATTGAATTATGAAATGATTATGCTATTTGAACAGGCATTCATTTACCCTTGGCCAACTTTTATAAAAAATCAGAAAGACAATTAAAAAATATCAATTTTTATTTTTTTAAATTTTATAGTAACGATACAAAATATAGTTTTATAGCGTGAATACTCATCACATAAATTTAATTTTACCGAAACGGAACAATTTCAATTCTAATTTCAACTTCACACGATGCAAGATTAAATTTGCAAATCTCAATTCATATCAATGAAACGCACTCTACATTTACTGTAAAATTACAAAAGAAAAAGCAACGCATCTTCGGCCCAATTTCGAAGATCTTAATGGTCTACACTATATCAAGTTAGGACATTTTCACATGATTAATTTTTAGTGTATACATTGACGAAAAACTGATCAAAAAATGGTCAATCTTTTATGATATATTTAGCAGCAGGTTAGTTTGTTCTTCGCTTACTACAAAAGAAATCTCTCTCGCCTCTTCGATTTAAAGTTTATAATTGAAAAATTGTTATTTATTCTGAACTTATTAAATCTTTGTTAACATCCATAATTATTAGCTATGCACTATAATTATTAATAAAATTTGAAAAATTTTTAAAACTCATACATAATTGTTATTACTTTAAAATTTTGCAATGATCATTACAGCTA
>UELX01002818.1:0-27736 GCA_900480035.1 Eupelmus urozonus
AGGGTGATAAAAATACCCGTGCGAGATCACCTACTTCCTGCACGTGTTACGTACCTTATTTTTTCATACAAGATGTGAGAAGTTCGTTCCGTACGATTTGTCATGTGGGAAGTGTCCTCATTTCTGCACAACTCTTGAACGTGCAAATAAAAAACAAGGCGTGCGGGAAGTGAGAAAGCGTGCGGGAAAACGAACTTCCCGCACGCCGTGTTGAAAATTTTATTATAGATGATTTTTCTTGTAATTAGTAATAAGTCCCGGGAACTCGGTATTGTTGCCATTAAAATTTCCTGTTTTATCGATTAAAGAAAAATTGTAGACTTACTACCGGGATTATTACATTAGAATCACGTACTCAAAAACTTAATTCAAATTCGGATTCCCGCGTCACAAAAACAATAAATTCATTCTAAAATTCGCTGAAAATTACTTAAAAATTCACCTGCATCAGCGCCCAACTCCATCCACCGAAAAACTCTTTCCAACCCTACATTTTTCAATATCCACACGCACCGAAACGTACAATATCTCTCGTTTAATCAAACCCCACCTACTAAAAATTTAATTCACTTTCGCAAACGAGCCCAATCCCAATACCCACACGCGCCGCCGAAACAAAGCCCCAGCGCGCGCTCTGGCCGTCATCATCATCATATCCAGGTACACGCAGCCAGCTCGCTCTGTCCTTGTCTCTTCCGATTTCCTGCCAGCCCCTCGTGTGTCCATATACGTGAAGCCTCGATCGCGGAAGTCGGAAAGAGACAGATGGATGACTGATGCATATTTATTGCTACCGGCGCGCGCGCGCGGAGCCGCCGGAAAGAGGGAGAAGAGAGAGAGCGGACTAATGTGCAGCTGGAAACAATGGCGGGAGGGTCCAGGGCGCATATGAGCGTTCGCTGATTGAGATTCTAGGCCAGAGTTGCCGTTGAGCGTGGAGGTTAATCGAATTTCGTAGTTTTTCGTCCGGGGGGCTAATCAATTCGGCGAGTGCGATCGTGGCGGGGTAGGTGAACGAGCGGGTTTTGTGCTGTTTTTAGATTTTTTTGTTGAGATAGAGGGTGGAGATCTTTTTGGATCGTTTCCATTGTGGGATTTGATTTTTAGAGAATTAATTATTTTGTTGTTTAAAATTTCAATTTGTTTTTATTGACTTTTGAATAGTTTAATTACTATAAGAAGAAATTTCTTGCTTTATCTTTTACAACCGGAAAAGCTGAAGATGTACTTTGTTGATTATTAATTTTTTTAAAATAATGTTTTAAATAAAGGCACGAGCTATAGCGACCAACTAATAAGAACCAACATATATTTTTAAACAAATAAATGTACAATAAAATAATCTATCTAAATAGAATAAAATGCAGAATGATAACAAAACTGATACTATCTCTACACTTTAAAAAAACAATAAAAAAGTTTATTTTCTCCGAAACATTCATTAATCTATTCCCTTTAATCAAGGAAAATTAAAAGAAATTTCGTCGCCGTTAAAGTGCCTTTCTTTTACAACCCCACCCTCACTCTAAATAAGTACGGCCAAATCGTAAAATACCAGTAAACGCGCCTTTCTATTAGCATTGTGCCTTAAACGCGGAGAGCAGAACACAGGCAAAAGGGTATATAGTAGCGAGCTCGGCGAGCATCGCATTAAAGCGAAAAATTAAAAACGAGACAGACGCAAAAATAAAAAAGCCGAGCTACATGCGACGAAAAAAAAAGATAGTCATAAAATAAAAAGAAAGATGCGTGACGATGAAATGCCGAGAAGAGAGAGAAAGAGAGAGAGAGAGAGAGAGAGAGAGAGAGAGAGAGAGAGAGAGAAGAGAGGAAGAAAATCGCTTACGCTCGCTTGCGTGATGAATATTAATCGTACAATATCGGTTACATTTTTGCATAAATCTACATGGTAGCGCGCGCGGGCGGCTGCCTAAAAGAGAGGATGACAAAGAGAGAGAGGGCTGCTATAACTGTATCTAGTCGCGCGCCCGCGCAATTCTAGTCTCCCGCTCTCGCGTCAAGTTCAGACTTTTAATTCGGCGATTATTCATTTATCACCGTCCTGGGATTACTTTCGCCCCCGGCTCTCTTTTTTCTGTTCTACACGCATGTATTTGTTGCGTTACGTGTCATGAAATTCAAATTGTTTTTCATTTTTTTTTTTTTTCGTGTATTCCATTACACGAGTGCACGGGGAAAATTGGTTTTGTAAATAAATGTGCAAATATATCGGAATAATACTTTATTGAAAATTTTTGAAATGTTACAAAAATATGATAAATCTCACGCGTCAGTAACATACTATTCCAATTTGACGAAAACTCAATAAAATCTACAAAAAATAAAATTGAAACCATTCCGACTACCAACATGCACCAACTTAACCCAACACTCATTCCGTCAACCCCCAACCCTTCCACCACACCACCAACCCAGCCAATATCATCACAGCCAAGCCGAGCGCTCCTCAATCTCGCCACATCCTTCACCTCCCTCAATTTATTATTATATTCATTAAACCACGCGCCGCGCCGTCTCTTCTTCCTCTCATAATGCGCCTCGTTACACCCACCCCCTTCAACCCAGCTCGCGTCGTTAACCTTCGGGAATCCATCGCGCGCGCGCGTTGCATTGTGCGCATGATGAACGACTTCACCACCCTTCGCTCCAGCGTAAAACACCGCTGAGAGGGAGAGACATGTCATCGCGCCGATTAATAAACACCTCGCGTCTCTGCCACCCCCGTCTGTGTAAAACACGCGCTGCTACACGTCCCTTTGTTTTCAACGCCGGCGCGCGCTTTTTCCGAGGCCGACTGCTCGATGCTGTATATCGAATTAGCGTTTTTTTACGTAGGGACAGTCGAAGCCTGGAGTTTCGCTTTTAATTTTTGGCTACGGCCTCTTCCGGGATGTGTATACGCGCGCGCTCTCTTATTCTATTTTGCGCGATTTTTTTTTTCGGGGTTGGGGATATTTGGTTAGGCCGGGTTTTTCTTTTTCGGGCGGCTCTTTTCGAGGATGGATGGACTGCAGAGGCGCGAGTGGGCTAACGAACTCGGGCGCGTAATGTAACTTTGTTTTTTTGTTTTTGGAAAACCCGACGCTGCGCGGGAAATCGAGTTTTCTTCGGTGAATTGGATGGAAATTCAAAAAGTTGATTTTCCGGACAAATGGTTGCAAGCATGCTGTATTTAGTCGGCGATGAATAGGTGTAGTCAGAAGTCATGTTAATTGGTTAATTTTGATGTATAATGAGAGGTCTAATGCCTAAAGAATGTTGTTTTTTTACAAGATAAATATAAAAAGTTTATCAAAATTAAAAATTGGATAAAAAAACAGGATTTTCTAATCATAGGTAACCGCAAGCTAACATCGTATAAATCTACAATATCCATCATTTCACTGAATAGCCTCATAATTTTAATAGCTATTAAAACACTAAATACACCAATAACAAATCATGACAAAAAATCAGCTCATAAAAATCTATCCAAGTGCTACTTAAATCCCATCGTCTCTTCTCGCCTCTCAAGCTAATCGCTTCCTCAAGCACCTAATGACACAGTCATTAATCGAGCTCAGCTCTCCAGCCATCACAGCCAGTTCCATCGTGAAACAGCCATCCTCCCCAACTAAACCACACCTCCAAACCCTTTGATTCTCAAAAACCACTTACCTTCCCCAGTTACCCGGGCGTAAAAAAACGCCGGGCGATCGGCGGCTTTCATCCACGGACTATCAAGCCGGAGAGCCGCACTCGCACAGGTAGCTATAGGTATACGTAGGCGAATGAAAGGCTCGCATCAGGGCGGGCTTGATTTGACGCCAAGCGCGCGGACATATTAATTACGCGTTAATGAAGGCACGGCCGTTATTAAATTTCCCGCTGCGCGTGTACGTGTACATACGGCTTAAAATGCCTCGTGGCTTGGTGTATTGTGCGCCTAGAAGGTCGCCACCTGTGGTGTATCTAGTGATAGTTTAGGGGTAGTATAGTGAGGTTGTTGTGTGTGCATGAGCGAGGGTTTGATTTGTGTGTGGTGAAAAAGTTTTGGTAGATATGAGAGTGTTTGATGAATGAGATGTTTATTTGTAGTTTCTTAAAATGGTTTGTTTTGCTTTCGTAAAATTATTTAATACTTTATTAGTGATGCTGCATTCGTTTATTAGGACCGGGATAATGAAATGACGTTATTACGGAATTTAGAAGAAACTAGCTCACCTAGTACATTAAAGGATAAAGAAGATAATAATAGAAATGTTGCAGAAGCTTTACTTCTCAGGTGGCTTAAAATATATTAAAATTTAAATCTTATATTTAAAATGAAAATTTTTTTTAAAAAAGCTGCTTGGATTAAAAATATAATTAAATAAGTAAGAAACATAAAATAAAATATTTATGCATTTACAAACTTTATTTACTTTATTGAATTATAGCGTAAGAATGGATTATAGTTTTTTTTTAATATCGCAAATCAGGAGCCGATGAAATAGGAAAAAACATATTAGTATTTCTTATGCTAAAATTCATTTTCTTAATTTCGAAATATAACTAAATTTTCTAAGGTCAGTTTAAATTAAAATCATAATAATCAAATTAAAATTAAAATAAATATTGATTTTTTTATTTCATCACGATTTTTCGTATCATGTTATCCAAAATAAATATAAAATATTTTACTACTTTTTAATGATGTAAGAAATTTACTTATTGTGTAAACTCAAAGCAACTCAGCTGTATACCAAATGTTCGAAGAAAAAATTTCCATTACTACAGATTCAAAATTCAAAAGGTTTTCACGCTATAAAAAGAGTTTAACAACTCCACTAAATCCACTCTTCTCTGTTTATATTTAGTCTATTCCCGAAACCTCACCATATCCATTTAACTCATTCAGTATAGAATTTCTCATTCTCCGCTCGGAATCGAAACTCCGTCAAAACTTTGCGTCAAAGCTCATTTAAATTATCCGCGTGCCAGTTTAATTTCCGTGACTCGAGCCTATATATCCACGACGACTTCGACAAGTCAATTTTTCTATCAAAAACAACAGAAACGCACCTGTTAATTAAACCATCCAGCACTCTCCTCTTCATCTTCAAAAAACTAGGAAATTTAAATTCACGAATAACAAGTAAACTAGACGAGACAAGCCTCCAACAGTTTCAAGTCTCCCCATTAATCTCGCTCTCAAAAGACAGAAATCGTGAAATACTTATATAAATATATCTGCACCCTATCCACGCAAGCCGAAAAGGCCACTCAACACCCCGAAAAACGTGACTCTTTCGCACAGTCCGTGCTTGGTATTAACGAGCGCAGCTAGATCGAATACTGTGCGTGTAGATAACCCCCGTCTAGAGAATGCCTATAGAAATAGTTGGGAAAGCATATGTGGTTGTTACTTCTTCGGACAAGATTTTTCGAACGGATTTTATTTTACACTAACTGATCACGCGTATAATGTGATCGTTTCGGATAAAACGACAATCGTTTTTTTTTCGAGGGGTGTTTTAAGGGCGGGTTGCAATAATTATGCGAGCGCAGCGTTTGGAAAATTGTATTCAAATGAGATGCTGATTGTGTGGATGTGGGACTGGGAATTCGACGTGTACTTTTAACGAGGCCGGTTAAATTCATTAATAGCGGAAGATATTTTTAATTTGATGAAATTTATAGTAATTAAGGTGAATTTAAAAAGTCAGCTTGCCGCGCTCGCTTCGCGTAGACTTTATTTTCCTAATATTCCTTCCAAGGCGCATCTTTAATTTTCATTTTGTTAATGAGAGCCAGTATGTAAATAAGGTATATAAGCAGTAGTTAGCATGCAAAGCACCAAACATAAAGGTTAATTGGCAGATTATTAAAAAGCGCAGGCTAATCTCAAAATGCCCGCTATAAAAATCTACACTGCCCGCCCAGGCGTTATGAGAAAATCCCTTGATTTATCACGCGTTCAAGAAAACCAGCCCCGTACCATCTTCAAAAAAAGTTTCTTTAAAATTAATCTCACGCAACAACTGTATAATTCACATTAAAATAACAAAATCAAAAACAAACGAATCCAAGAAAATATCTGCAACAACACAAATTAACAATCCAATTGAAATATCAAAGCGCCAGAGCGGCCGACAAAAATAACTCCGCATCGGCGCGCAGCCCAGCTCCCAAAATTACATCAACACCAAATAAAGTAACCTCCGACACGTGTGCACATCTCCGCTCCTCGCACCCTCCAATAATCCAGCCATCAAAACACCCACATCCCACTCGTTCTCGCGTGGCTGTATCCCCGAATTCCCGCGCGGTGCATCCCTCCGTGAAAATCCATCAGCCGTCGCATTATTAACGCGAAATCGAGCCTACGCCGACCCCTCCTCCAGCGTTGCAGCAAAAATCGCGCCTCTATAACATTACCCCTCCAGAGAAAGCTCGAGCGATATTCGGAAAAACCGCGCGCTCTCGAAAGTTCTTCGAGCGGCGATAAAAATAAAAAAAAACATCCTCGCTCGGGGGAAACGGCCGGTATTATTTGCGCGCGCCCGTAGGTATACCTACGCGGCCGGGCTCCCCCCGCGCGCGAGGCGTTAATTAAATGGAAAAAGCTTTGGGCCGCGCGCGCGTTCGTGAAATGGAAAAAAAGGACGCAATTGAAAAAAAAAAAAAAGATAAAAGGAGAGAGAGCGAGTCCGGCGGGTGTATTCGCTTAATTATCGGGTTTTTTAGCCCCCCTCGCACCCCCGCGATTTTCGTACGCGCTGGCAGAGTCCGGCTGTCGCTGGAGGCGAGCGTTTCGCGTATATATATATAGTTGGTAGAGAGGGAGAGTTTGACGTAAGTGCAGTCGGCGGTGCGGAGGTTGAAAAATGGCGAGGGCAAAGGGCTGAGGGGGTAATTAAGAGGATGTGGAAATTTAGGAGAAATTTATTTTGCGAGAGGAAAAAGGAGCCGGCTGGATTCAAAGGGCCGCAGGGATCGGGCCGAGCGTGGAATGGCGGAAAAGTTTGTAGAGAGTCTGGATTGATAGGGTTTTTCTTTTTATCGGGGAAGAAAAAGGAGTGCAGGGGTTAGTTTTGTGGAAAGGTGGATTATTGTTGCTACGGGTGAGTTAGAGGTTTTACTAATGTTTAGGTACTTTGCGAATTGAAGGATTTGTCATTTTGGTTTTATTTATATTATGAATAAGTTTTAAAAATGGACGAAAAAATATCTGTGTATTAATAAATTATTTCAATTCGATAAAAGATATGAAATTTTGATTATCATCTATTGAAAATGAATTCTACCACCTGTAAATTTAGCAAACCCTTAACATAAGCCTTTTTTACCTTAACATAAATACTTTTATTCTTTCAAATCCAGCAACAAAAGAATGAGTAAAAAGTTTATCACCATCTGAGAGATCCCGCATTAGAGTTATGCTTATGCATATAATGGCTTTCAGCGCAAGACCACAGACTGAAAACGCATATGCTTTCGAAAACCCATTAGCGCGGATTAAAGATTAAAGAGCAAAGACTTATTAATAGCTTTAAAACAGCTTTAAAGCGACGCATTGTACGAGTATTTTACTTTGTCTGTTAATTATTTATCAAGCTTTTCATTTGACGTGAGCTAAAATGTGATTCATTTTATAATTAACGTAGTTAGATATTCTTTTGATACTTCAGAGTAAAATTTCTCGATGCTTTAATTATTAATATGGAATTAGCAAAAGTATTAACATGCTCTCGTCATCTTTTTATAATTTATATTTAACGTCACTGGAAATTTCAATAACAGCTTTTTTATAAATTTTATCTTGATTATACGTTGTATACGTATGTAGTTGACATGGGAATTAATTAGGCATTATAAATTCTATATTAAAACATTTTACAATCTCAATCAAGTAGATCGCAAAATAAAAGAACAAAACTATCAACGAAAAATTAACAATACCTCTCCATTAAATCATTCGCCCTCCCTCATCCCCAACTCCCCAACATCGCAAATCCATTTCCCCTCGATTCTCACAATCACAATAAAACCTCCACGCTCGAAAAATTCCCATATACTCCCACCCACAACTCCACAGTCTCTCCAACCTCCCACCAACATCCAACCATACCTTTAAAAAAAAAATCTCGAAGCAAAGCCTTACACACCTTCTCCGCCTCCCCGCGAAGAAAGTCGACAAAGAAAAAGAGCAGCGCGTAATGAAAGCCGCCGCCGACGCATCTCCCAGCCAGAAAGAGCGCGTAAATTTCCCGGCGTATAACGACGTTATAGGCCGCGCACTCGCGCCATTTTTCGCGCAAAAAGCAATCTCTCCGTTGGAAATGCCTCTCGCGCTGAGTGTTGGGTCCCTCTTGGCGTTCGCGGCGTGTAGCTACAAGTTTCCCCGCTGCGCCGGCCTTTTTTTCCACATAAATAAAGAGGACTATGAGCGAGCGCGTGCGTAGCTCTGTCAGGACTGATTTTGGTTCATTTGTGTAAGGGAATGTGCGTGTACCTGGTTTTTTTTTAGAGAGCGAGGAGGTGGTTTTTTGCGCGGGGTTGGATGCGTGTTTTTGCGGTAAATGCGCGCCGGGGAATGTTTTGAATGAGGGAGATGGAGAGTTTTGAACGGGGAAAATGCGCGCGTTGTTGATTTTTTTTTAAATGTTGGGTGAATGAGTAAGCACAATGGCAGGTTTTGTAATGGGTTGTGGAGGGTAAACGAGAAAGATTTTAAAAAAAATTTTTTATCGTGTATTTAAAAAGAACGGAACTTATGTTTTAAAAAGAAACGATGTAACTTTTTCTTTAAGGGAACTTTTTTTTACTAAACCTGGGTACCAAAATTTCGAAATATTTTGGTAGGTAATTTTATTAGTTAAAATGTCATTTTTATAAAATTTACTATAATGGTAGTCTTATTTATCGAAATGCTCCATAAATTTTATTACAAAAACGATAATTCTGATAAATAATGAATATTTATGAATATTTATATGCCTTGGAGCAACGAGCCTCTCTTACGATGAAATCTATAAATGCGCCGAGATGGCCTCATCAGCTCTTTTAATTATTACTTTAAATAATTTATGCATAATAATGATTCATCACCTGCTATTACGGGCAGCTTGACTTTCGGCGCACGAAATTTAATAGCGAATCTGCATAATGGAATTATTTCAGGTAAATTGAGCAGGGTTATTATTTGTTTTGCATTTTACGAGTAATTTTAGTTAACAGAGGCGCGATGCATGGTATCTTCACGCCATTAGGCACAAATGGCGCGTGGCGTATATCTAATAAACCATTAAAATTCAGTGCCCGCGTAGGCTTTAAAGGCGCTTTCCTTTTTTTTCGCGTTACAATTCATGGGTGATTAATTTTATCGCGAATAAAAATCAAAGTTCCGCGCTTGAGAGTTTAATAATTTCGAAAAGAATTTTTGTGGTTTGTTATCGTTTTAATAGTCTTAGACTTTTAAGAAGCGAGTGAAATCCAATCATGATGTAAAATTTTAAAATAGAATGTTGCTGTACATTTTGAATTTCGATAAGATGTATAAAATTTGTATACAATTACACAATTTTGTTGAATCGTAAAACAGCAAGCGAAATATGTTTACATGCGAAGATATGAGTATAAACAAATACAATGCATCCTGTCATTTTGCGAACGAGGCAATTATTTTTCCATTTCTAAACAATATAATTAGCTTAAATTAAAACACATGTTTAAATTTGTTTCAAAATAAAAAATACCGATCTAAAAAATTCTCGAATTAAAGATATGTCTGACCAACACCAATTTCTTCTACTGAAACCTCTCAATACGTGTATGTGTGAAGATATGAACAAAGACAATCTATCCTAAATTCATCTAACCATTGAACTAATTATTCTCTCATTTTCAAACAAAATCACTAGCTTGTATTGTAACACACCTTTAATAGCACGTTTAAAAGTAAAAACACTAAAAAACCAACTACCAATCTAAAAATTCTCTCGCATTTAAACCACGTCTGACCAAACCCAACCACTTCTACTTAACCCCCTCAACAATACATCAACCACACTCTTCAATCCCAGGAGACAATAAAAATCACCAAACAAACAGCTCGAAACGTCACGCGCAAAGCCCTCCCTATCTCATCGCGAGCACGCGACTGCCTTCCTCATTCAAAAGCTCCTCACCCACACCCCCTCAACCCCACCCCTCTCGCATTGTCTTAAAATCACAATCTGTAAACGAGCCCCGCTTGCTCAGTGCGAGAGTGGCTCCCAGCCACGCGCACATAATCGGCCCAAGAAAAGCGCAAAGACGAGCTCGCTCTCGCGTCTACGCATTATATACCAAGCCAGCAGGCTCGAAAACTAAGTCGTCTCGCAGACTGTCGACGTCTCGCCGAGCCAAAGAAGAAGAAGAGAGGCAGGTAGGCTGACTGGGGGGGCCTAATATAGACGGACCCCCCGCGATGCTCGGCGCCCCGTGAATAATCGCGCGAATTCGCCGCTGGACCGTGAAAATTAAATCAGCGCGAGAATTGCGCCGTGGAAAGAAGAGGAGAGGAATCCTTTGCGCGAGATGGGAGAAAAGAAGCCCGCGGAATTTCATTTCTCTCTAGGCGCGCGCGCGAGGCTTCATTAAAGAAAAATACATAAATCGGAGGATGGAGGGGGATATTAAATTACGCGATTTCAGGGAGAATAAGGGAGGTATTATTGCGCAAGGCTTTCGAGAGCCGGATTTTTTGTTGATGATTTTCACGTATTTCAGGGAGGAAGGAGAGGTGGTGGCGGCATGTAAATTAAGATCGCGGCGAGGTGGTGTTTTTTTCTTTTTTTATGCGCGAGTTTGGAGGGGTGGGGGCGGTTTCGTTGCGAGACTTTTTCCGCTGCATGGACTCGTGGGGATTTGCAATTTTGAATCTTGAAGAGCGGGATGATTTATTGTCTCTGGCGCGGGGAATGCGCGAGTGGTTGGTAAATGAATATTAGCTTTTTGTTGTAGGTAAAGATTAAAGTTTGAGAAGAAGGCATGTTTTGTCCGTTGCTTATAAAATCTTAATCTTAATTAACTTGTGATTTGTTAAGTAAATTTTAAGTGAAAAAAAAACTTTATGTGAGATGAACTGCTGGATTTAGACTAGATCCATATCATAATATAGTGAACTTACTATCATATTATTATTTACCTGGATACTTCTATTAACCTTTGACCGATTAAAAGTGAAAGCTTGATTACAAAAATCTAACCCCTCGTACTTAAAAACTTACCCCACCTCAGCAATTAACCCAATCCCATCATTACCCACCTATACCACCAAGACAACCCACCCCCACCATACCCCACCGTCACATTACCATAAACCATCTAAAAACCAATATTCCCAAACCGTAGCCACCACCTCACCTCACATCCCAGCACCCAGCCGTCAACACAACCCATCAACCCCTCCCCCATCCTCCAGTCAATCAGAGCCCGCTCCTGGCCGGCTTCCAACCGGACTCGCCCATCCCTGCATCAAGACACCATCCCGAATCCTCTCGCTTAAACACCCTTCCCAACCCCCCCTCTCTTGTCCACGTCGCCCGCTTGACGGACAGCCTCCCGCTTCCATACACGTATAAACCTTTACTCTTATACCGCTCGCGCTGCGCTATCGATTCGCACGCATATATACCCTCTGCCTCTGGGGTCGACGCTTCATAAAAGAGATATCCGCTCTCGCCCGCGCGTGTGTGTATATGCAGGCGCGTATACGCGCGCCTTATTCGCCGCGGCGGCGGCCCCGAGGTCGTTAAGTAAATGTACCCGACGGCGAAGAGTGCTCTCGTAAATCTCTCCAAGTACGTATTAAAATTCCTGCGCGCTGAAAATTCCAGCACGCGTGTGCGGGCACGAGTGAGAGGGCGGAATTGCGCGCAAGCGGTGAGATCGGAGGGAGAGAGGACAATTGCGCGTGCGTTTGCCTGCATAAGTGTGCGGTATGGAGGGGGACGATGGAAATGCGTTCTTCGCGGGGTGAGAGGGGAGATTTTTTTCTTTGGGTTTTGGGTTTGAAGAAAGGTTGAGCGTTAGACTTTTGTGGGGTGATGTGTGGTGCTGGGTGAGTGAAGGGAGCGTTTTGAGCGCGGCTTTGTTGTAAGAGGCGATGCGTGGGAGTGTATCGTAGGATTTGTTTCGGTCGCTTGGATGGAGATTATTGTTGTATTTGTGCTTTGTCTAATTAAATATCGTAGAAGTGTAGCTCATTGAAATAGATATTATTTTTTTACAACTAGAATTCAACAAAATAAAATACTATTCACCAGGGGTAGATCAACAAACAACTTTAGCAAATCATCCGAAAATTATTCAAAGCACGAGTAATAAATATCAAATAAGCTCCTGCTAATCGTCGAACAGCTTCCGAAACGTCAGACTAAATTACACACAACCGACCCAACCGAACCCTTCCTACATCCCCCCCAGACTCTGATCTCTCGGGCTCCACTCGCTGCTCCCGTTTAAATTAAACAAAACGAAAATTAGCCGCTCGCGACCCCCAGAGAAAAAGTTGCCGGCGGAAAAAAAATAGAGGAGACGGATTAAGACGGATCCCCCGCATTAAAAGTGGAAGCGCGAGAAATACTTAATGAAGTGGTAATTAGAAGAACGGAGAGAGAAAAGTCGAGGCTTATATATGCGTGGGCGGAACGACAAACAAGAGCGGACCGATCGGGTGTGTATATATAGCCGAGTGGCGCGAGGCGGAAGAGCAACAATTGAAAACGAGACTTTGCCGGGGATTTAAAGTTGGAGAGCGCGAGCTGTCCTTTTATTTTCGCTAGCTTTCCGCGGGCTTTGTTTCGCCGGGTAATGAACAGTTTCCGCTGGATGCTGGCCGAGCCGCGGTGGCGAAGTTTGGTACTTATAGTTTTGATGAATGGCGGCGACGTCACGCTGGATTTTTAGACTTGACGATTTGCAGATGATGAAGTTTGATAAATTTTACGTTTTTTTTATTTTGGGATGGCTTGGTATATGTTATATACTGTCGATCGTTTAGTAACTTTTGTAATTTTTTACATTTACTAAGTTATGAGGATTGAATTAAAAAATTATGTTAAGGAAATCATCTAAACAATGCAATTTAAAACACCACATTACGGTACCCAGAACATCACACAATCGAAAATAAACGTAAAATTTTCAATAACGATAAATTCTATATTCCAAACCAACTAAATTCACATACTTAGAAAAAAACAAAAATCCATCCAAAAATCTACCCATCCGTCCCACCAAACATCCGATAAACGCAGCGGCGAAAGGCCCGTGAAAAGGATACCCCGGCAATACGTCATCAGCGATCCGCTCGCAGCGAACGAAAATTAAAGGAAACAGATTCGCAGCGGGGGGGACTTTAAACTGATTGGAAGCAGCGTGGACGATGAAGAAAGGGTGAAATAATTAAATTTCACGGCCGCGCTGCAGTCACTGTCAAGGCCTCCTCTCTCTAGCGCTCGTGGGAAAAGCGAGCCCGCCACCCCCGCTCTATGAAAGTTTCCAGCCCCCCTTAAATGCGCGCTGTGTATTATTTATGAAAATAAATTCGTTATCAATCGTGCCGGAATTATAACGTACGTCTACTCAGCGCGAATTTCCGCTGATTTCGAGGCGAAAAGGTATAATCGGCTTGTGATTTGGGAAAACGAGTTTAGCGGGGGATCGAGTGATACAAGCATCGCGCGCATTTGAATAACAAAAGAGGCGAATTATCGAGCGATGCACTCGTCGTGCGATCGAGTGGCGCGAGGAGCGGCGAAATTAAATTTCTTTGCTGCTCGGGGTTGCCGGTGAAAAAAAAGCGATTTTCCGGGGGGCGAGAGAGCGGGGAAAAACATCGAAAAGCTCTTTGCCGGCCCCCTTAAACACTGGCCGAAATCGAGCTTGCAAGCTTGCGCGCAAAAAAGGTATAATTGAAAAGCCGGCTCTCCAGCCGGGGAAAATAAGAGGAAAGGGCGCGCCGGCCAAACAAGCCACAAAAGCCCGGGACATAAAGCATACAAAAAGAGAGAGAGGCCGAAGGGTCTCTCGTAAAAAAAGCGAATTTTAATTCGCCGAAAAAAAAAAGGTAAGATCGAGAGGCTATAGCAGAAGAAGTGGAAGAAGAAGAGGGCTCCGCTTTGGACAAGTATAAAAGTGAAGAAAGAGCTTTCAGACGGCGGCGCGAGGGTCCGGAAAAGGGAGGCGGGGAAGGAGCCATACACACGAGACGAGAATATCGCGTATCCAGCGATATGTATAAGCCCGAGGTCCGAGCAGCTCCTCGGCGGCAGAAGGAGAAAATAGGAGCGAGGGAGGAAATAAAAGAGAGATTCTCAGCGAGTAATGGAATGAGAATAAGAGCAGAGAAGAGAGATTAGGAGTGCGTGGATATGGCCGGGGCAAGGAGTGATCCAGTCCAGATATGAGGCGTTGATAAATAAGCTTGGAAAGGTAGCGGAGGAGGAGGTAGAGATGGAACAGGTTCTTGATTGCGTACTTGAGGAGCGGGATGGTATAGCAATTAGGCTTTTTTTTTCTTCTCGGATTTCGTGCGTTGGTCGTTGACGGTAAGGGCTCTTTGTGTGTACTTTTATGGGGGTTGGGATGGTCAGTTTGATTATCGTATTATTGTACGTTTTAGGTTTTTGTTTATGGCTTGATGCTTGGTGGGTTGGTTAATTGAAAAACGAAGAGGGGGAGTGGGGAATTGTGGTTGTTGGATGTATTTTGTTGTAACAGGTAACTATTATATTTCTTGGAGAAATGACGTCAATTCGAATATTTCCATGATTTGACTTTCAAAATGATCAAGTGGGTCACAAAGTTTCCATAAAGCGAGGAGTTTGGAAAGAAAATTGGCATTTCTAATTAACAATTATGGCATTCAGAAATAAATTATATTTCGCTTCGCGGAAACACAATTTTGCTGATTTCAAAGTGAAATTAGTTATTCGAATATAAGTTTGCAAAATATTATTAGATAAATTTCAAAATTTACAGAATTACGTATTTTAATGTTTCTTGAGAACGTAGAATTGAATTTGATGCCTCAAACTTTTAATTAATGTAAAACGATTTTGATATTTTAAAAATAATATGAAATTGCACTAAAACTATACTTAATGAGCTATTAGACCGTTAAATTATGTACAAATATTAACCAGGATGTACTGTTAATAAACAGCGATGATAAGCCAAAATAGCTATGATTTTATGCGTGTACAAAGCGCGGACACCCAACCAGACAAAATTTATATGGAAATGCTGAACAAATGCGCAAATTATTAACGGCATATCAAATAATGCTGCTTTTATTTGTCCGCATCTAAATGGAATTTATATTTTAGGTACACTAATTACTATCGTTACATCTCTCTGCAAATATTATCAATACACAATCGCACTCAAATAATCCTCTCCAAAAAAAAATCTACAAACAAAAAGCACATCTAACAAACACACAACACACCTACGAAAAACCCTCACAAAACCCAAAACCCAACCCTACCTATCCATTCCCATCGAAACCAAATCAACCTTCTACTTACCCCCTCCATCCCCAAACACCAAACTGCACCGCAAAACAATCGATCCCCAGCCGAAAACCACACCGCGAACAACATCCCCTCGTCCCAATCCCTCTCCCCAAGAATTTCAAAAGCGAATTCCATCTCTCACCCGGCCGCAATATAATACAACTCGGAGAATGGCAGATGGAGGGGAGAAAAAAAAAGAAGGGGCCCAGGAAGCGTGACGATCATGCAACGGCTGGACAGCGGCGTGGGCGAGATTCTTAATACCGCGAATTCCAAGGATGGATGGTTCACGCACGAGCGGCTTTCTTCTTTTCTCTCCTGGAGAGCGGGAATGTAACGAGGATCGTTTTCCGGTTTCGGGGAGAGGGGAATAACAAAACATTGGTGATGGGGAGGGGAAATGTTTCGCTGAAAGGTTTTAAAGAGCTCGGTGTGGATGGTGTCGAGAAGGTTTTGGGATTTTTGTTTTTTTTTCGAGGGTTTGATTTGGGAATGACGCTGATTGGATTCTGCTCTGGTAACGAGAGGCTTGTTTTTTGTGTCGAGTTTAATTACTTATGATTTGAAATCGATTTTGGGGGGAAGGTTGGGTTATTGTTTAGAGGTTTATTGGAATTGAATTTAGGAAAAAGGAGGGTTTTATTTTGATGTTGAAATATAACTGTGCAGCGGTTTGTTTAAAAATCAATGTTTGAAAATCAGAAAAATTTAATCTTCATGCTTAGAGTTGTATATTTTATATTGTATTGTTGTGTTGTTACTCAAAATAAAAATTTTTAGTTTTGTATTAAATATAAACTAATTTCATCATTCGAAATACAGCATGTGAGATGTTATTCAAAAATTCTGATCTGATATTCAAAACTTTTAGTTCTCTGGATTTCATGAAAAATGCTCCACTCACGGATTACCCAACGCTTTTCCGACTACTTTCTCAAAACCTCTATCGATAAATTTTCCAAAATAACAAAGTGCAAAAAACTTTTACACGCTCCCACTTTCATGCCTGACTCTCCCATCCAACACACAGCTTCTATTAATTAAATTTTTCTAATTCGAACAACACAGCCAATCCATATTCAATCAGCAAAAAAATCCATCCAACAAACAGCGCCAATAAACCACCCCTCCCCACTCTCATCTCGAATCCACTATTAATCGAATGAAAGACACCCGGCTGCTACACCTCCTCATTGTTTATCCTGTCAATATTGAACGCCTCGCTCCCAAAACGCCAGCAGCGTCTCCTTCATTCCCCCCATCTCAGCCCGAACCAATCGCTCAGCCAAACCTATACACCTACCCAGCCAATTAGGGAAAGCAGAGAGCGAAAGAGAAAAAAAGTCGACGGAGCGAAAAACGCTTTTCTCCTACTGTAACACAAGCTTTCCTTTATTTCAAGCCCCTATTTCTTTATTTTCACACGGCGAGTGGCCGGATCCCAGCCGAGGCACGGATTTTCCCCCCCGCGGCTTGGTAATGCCGCGAGTGGTTTTCGTCGTTCTCGCGTGATTGAGTTTTCGACGCGTTGCCCGCTTTTCTCCGACTTTTCGGGGATCCCTGCTTTTCCCCTCTTTTTTTTTTGCAGTCGAAGGGGAGGCGGCTTTTGTATGGGGGCGCGTGTCGGACAAGCGAGTTTAAAGACGATTTTTCACTTTCGCGAGGAGAGAATCGGATTCTTCGGGCGCGAGGCTTTGTAAGCGAGCGGGCGCTGGGTTCGAGGCGATCGGAGAGGATTGGCCTATTGTGAGGAGCGGAGAAGTAGAATGCAAGCCGGAGCTGGGGGGATGTGTTGGAGCTCGTGGAATCTGTTTCTGGATGAGTGGGAGGATTGTGTAAACATCGTTTTTTGAGAGATTTAATAGCTTTTTTGTGTAGGATCTTTGTTTAATTTTATGAGTTAATTTAACAATTAAGAAATAAAATTTTTGATTCAACACTGCATCGCAAATTTTATTCAACAATAATTTAGCATAAAATAAATTTAAAAAGTTTCAATAAAAATAAAATTTTTAATTGTCAACTAACCTCACTAAAACCATTCCCCACTCCAAAACGCTAACCTCGCAGCACTCCGCGACGGGGCCGGGAAGTTGACTAATTCGAAAATATTACAACAGAGCGGTACGTATTAGTCCCCGGGAATAACTAATAGAAGTTGGCGAAGTCTCGGCCAAAGTTTATTAATTAATCTGAATTTACTCGCACACGGCGAGAGCAGCGCAGCCATCATACTTTAGAAGTGCCAGGCTGATATCCAGGCTAAACTGGCTGCGCCGGCAAACATAAAGGCGAATGTCACGCGAATAATGCACACCTACGAAAATTTATTAATTGCGCCTCGTCGCCGCCACGGAGGCAGGCTGATGTTCCTTGAGAGCGAGCCAAAAAGTTGAGCTTAAGTTCGATAAATAATATTGCAGGCTAGTGAGCTGGCTAAATTGTATGCTTGGTTATATAATGAATTTGGTTAATGAAAGTTTGACGATGGACAAGGCGATGTGGGCTTGAAAAAGTAGCCACGAAATTTCAGCTGATAGTTCAAAATGAGTGATTAGAAAATTAACGCGCTCGGGTTATTAATTAATCGATCGGCGAGCTTGATTAATTTTTTTTATTTCAGATTGATGGATGGTACATTTTCGGCAATATGACGGCAATATTTGCAGGAAACTGCATTCCCAGGAAGTAATACAAATGCCTATGAGAGCAACAACGTATTTTACTGCAACCTGTATAAAATATCGATTAGCGCGCGCGCGGGCTGCACAATAGAATAATAGGCTGCAATAAAATATGGTAGGTACGAGGTATATATATTTTAATATGCGTTTAGAAATTATTTTACAATTGAGTTGCTACGTTCTCCGCGCTTCGTTTTGGTACAATTGTGTTTTTGGTATTATTAATTTTCGTTATTAGCGATAAATGTAATTTTCGTCTTCTATTATACAGAGTTCGATTTATGGCATAAAATTAAATGTATATCGAAACGAGCTATTTCGTTTTCGATCGTAATAATTAATCAATGCCATTAAATCAACTGGAATATTTAACTTTTTAACAGGGAACTAATAAACATTTCGTCTATTATAAATTACGCATCCATTTTAATGAATACATTACCGAAACACGCGCTAATTAACAAACACAGTCCAAAGTTATGGGCATATACATTCACAACAAAAATAAAAATCATCATTCCGTCATCGCCAACCTAACGAATCACCATCCCACGCAAAAAACTCTCATACCACCCATCCTCCAACTCACCACCCAACCAACAACAAATTCCAGCTCCCCAAAAATTTTAGAATAAATAATCCACCCGAGTTTCAATTCAACCATATCCTCCCAGCATCAAAGCATCCTCGGCCCGCAGCGGATTAAAGGGTTACACAGTCGGCGAATTATCCCCGGGCAACCAAATAAATTAGCGGCCCGACGATTCTAACGCAGCCGCAAAGCCCCACTCGATAATGCCCCGAAAATACAGCGAAAAACATTATCGTCGCCGGGGCCGCTGGTAATCCTTATAATGTCCGGTTTATACAGGCGGGATTACGCGCCGAGTCGTCCTCCACGCGGCGAAAGAATCATGCGTGTTTTTGCTTTACGAGCTGTGTTTTCGCTCGCGGATTGAATCGGACTGGGATTCCGGAGGAATTAGGCCGTTATGGGCCGGTGTTTTGAGGCGCGATGAATTATTTATGGCGGGGAGGATCAAAGGAATGTAATAGCCTTACACAGCTGCGAACAGATTGGATTCGGACCTTTTTCGCTATTTCGGATTGGAGATGGTGCTTTTTTCGGGGCGAGGAGTTTTTTAAATTTTCAGTGTTTAGAAAGAGATAAATCGTTGGGATTTTTGGCGTGGGTGTGAGCGAGAAAATTTAGGGAGTCGGGGTGCTCTTTGAGTTATCGAATATCGAATGAGTCTCGGAGTTGTATCGTAAATTTCATAGATTCTTCACCTTTCCAAGGAGCAGCAACATCAATTTCAAAAGAAGGTAATTTCCTTCCCCAGCCAAACTTAAAAATTAAAGCAGTCTAAACAATCTCAAACCTAGCCTTGAGCCAATTTCAAGCATAACCATCTCGCGAAGGACACCTTCAAAACTCGCTCCCTCAGTAAAAAAAAAAACCTTCACTCTCTACAAGTCCGCGTTTACCCAAAACCCTCATTAGCCTAACGAGCTTGCACTTACCTCTCTAGCGATTAATCAATTTCCCCGGCGGCTAATTTTACATCGGCCTTCCTTGTACATAAGCCACCTTCGAAAAATACACACACACAGACCGTTCATCCCGGCGTATTTGTCTTTCCGCCTTGCGCCCAGTGTCGCGCCGGGTCAGAGCAAACAAAAACAAGATTCTACAGAGCGAACGCGAAGGGTATCAAAACAAAACACATCCCTTTTACGCGGAGTGGAGGGAGAGAGGAAAAAATCCCCACTCGCGGAGAACACGGCTCCGAAGACAAAATAAATACGCTGGAATCCCTACGGGTGGAGAGTTCCGGGCTGTGTTTTATTAAAATAGATATTTCACGGAGTAACTTTTTGCCGGAGCGCGAGGATTTTCTGTTTTTCTCCGGAAATGCGTTCGGGGAAATTTTTTTTTTTTTTGTATTAACGTATCGCTGGATTTTTCGTGGATTAATTAATTAGTTGATTATTAGAGCAGGGGAGTTTTTGGCCCTTTCTAACCGAGCGCCGCTTTTATGAAATATCGCGCCGGTTAATTGAGATGTATGGCTTAATAACGAGACTTATTCCATTGTTGTGCTATTCGGCGCTACTGGAATTCTCTAAATAGCATCTTTATCGAGCCGCGCAAACGAATTTACGCGGCTCTGTCAGAGCGATAAATTACCGGACGCGATAAATCTCGTATTACGTTAGATTAAAATAATATGGCTACTTAGATTCAATAACGCTTCTCGAAATTTATATCTGCTCGAATTTAATACCCCCTCCGCGAGCGATAAATCGCGAGAAAACATATTTTCGCAACACAATAAACCGTTGCTTTATGTCCGGCTTACGCGGAATTGATTAAAAGAAGCGCGGGAGAAGTTTAAATTAGATGGACGTTAAAAGTTTAATAATGACTCGGCCTGATGGAAGTTTTTAACAACATTAATTAAAGTTATTGTTTAAATTAGAAAAAAAGGAAAGAGAACTGGGCGACTTATCTATTAAAAAGTTAAGTTTTTCATTTTCTCAAAGATATTTCAGTCTGCTAAATCGACAGCTCTCGAATGAATACCAGTATTCAGTGAAACGACAACAATGGCAATAATAGAACGTCTATACGAGAATAAAAACTTGACAGCTTAGTCATCCCAATATACTCAATATAATCAAAACAAACCATTTTAATTTCCACGCTCAATATTCGAGACAAATTATCAAGCTTTCTGTTATTCCGCTACACCCTCGCCTCTGCATTTCGCTTCCCGATGCATATTTTATGCGACGCCAAGCTTGCATTCTCCTTTAATATCTTATACGCCTTTGCCCCATGGGAAATAATTTACCGCGCGCCTAAATAAACGAACGAGATAAAAATTTCAGATTAAGAACATCGGGAGGCGCGCAGTTATAATCACAATGTAATTATCGCTGCAAGCTCAAAGTAATTACTAAAGCTCCGCTCTCGTATCGGTATTAGCTGAAAACGAGTAATTTCAAATCGACGCCGGTAAAACGACTACGGTTTTGTCTGCGCCAATCTAAACGATTAGAGATTGAATCGGGAAAGTCGAGAAAAAAAACTACGCTTACACGGAACGAACTGCCGCGCGTGCTTCACTAAAGGTCGCAGCGCCCCATTTCTCACGGCGGAAAAAAAGCTCCGAAAAAAGATGCGGGAATTTCCGTTGCTCTCAGACCGGGCCGATCTCACGTTCTAATGCGATAAGCATTGAATCCTAAAGTAAAGAAAATAAATATTTTACTGTGTGTACAAAAAAAAGATTGTGCCAGACTGTTAATAAATCTACGCTGATAATCTACTGCTCGATCTTCTTCAGCAAAAAGGCGAAGGGCCCGTTGCTCTCGGCGGGATTTCAAAAATATCACCGGGCATGAAGTGTAAAACTGGGTGGGCGAAAAAAACAGCGCGATATAAAAGTAATCCAACCATGCGTTTTACGTTTACGCAGCCGTAAAAGGCAGTAGATACGCGCATAAGAGATATCCTTTCAAAAAACTGCCCGGGCACAGGTGAGATTTTGCGATAAAAACAAAAACCCCGGAAGCCAGTGCACCTTTCCAAACTTGCCCTCGCCGCTCCAATAACCATCCGCACTTCACATCCTAAATCCCCCTCAAAAAGAAAAATTCCACCACTTCTCTCACTCGACGATCCAAAACCTAATTCTCCAAACTCTACCTCATCTCGAAAACTACTGAACGAGCGCATAAAAGGAGACAGACGGCTGTATAATGAAGCTAGCTGTCACGCTTGTCAAACTCACCGGCGCAGTGGGATCCCGTTCAGGCGATGCTGCTGCAGGCACGTCGAACTGCTGCTGCTTCGCGGCTGATCCGCGCCACTTGCCATTCTCACCTACGCGCACGCATATACATATACGAGCGCAGCCCTCGTCACGGCGTTACATACGCGGCACAATAACGTCACCTGTTTTCCACTCTTTTGCACCCGTTTACATATATCCGTGTATACTCGTGGGTTATGCGCCTCACAAACTGTCAGCCGCCAGCGCTCGTACAAACATTAAAACACAGGCGGCACACTGAACTATACGCGCTCGCGCGGGCCCCAACTTTATATCGCGCGGATAAGAAGCACGGGGAGAGCCAGTTGCCCCGGTGCACACCGAGCGTGGTACTGAGCGCGCGAGGCCAACGCGCCAGAGCAGCAGCCCCCGGTACTTTCTCTCCGCTCTCTGTCTCTCTCTGTCTCTCTCTCTCTCTCGGGCTTCTCCCCACCTTCGCGCGCGTCTGCGGCTCTCTGCGGGGGAGAGAGAAAGAGAGAGAGAGAGAGAGAGAGGCGCAGGATACAGCCGAGCCGCCGTGCGTGCGGAGGCTGCGCTGCGCGCGCGTGCGGAGGGTTAGAGCTGCAGTGCGCAGGAGCCGCGCTCGCGCGCCGCTCTAGAGAGGGAGGAAAGACACGGCGACGAGGGGGAGAGGAACGGATAGAGAGCCGGATGCGAATGGAAATATGGAGCCGGGTAGACGAGGAGGAAGAGAGGAAGAATGGTGTATAGCTGCGGAGAGAGGCTGAGGGACAAAGGAGCGAGAGAGAGCGGAAGGAGGGGGGGGGAGGAAAGAAGTGTGAAACAGGTGGAGCGGAACGTCGAATTGAGAACGAGTGGGATTGTGCACGGGGATGAAGTGCGCACCGGAGATGTATACGATATAGCGGGCGAATGAAGCGAGAGGGATGTGAAAGAGTGGAGAAGTTGAGCGAATTGCCGCGGCGAGGTGGATGCGCGGAGTCAAATGGGCTAATGTGCGTTTTGGATTCGCTGATATGAGGAGTGAATGGCGAGGGTATGGAGTAGAAAAAATTTAAGGGATAGGCAGAGTAAATTAAGGCCGCGCATTGATGCAGCGTACCGTAGTGTAAACGCTCGTAAGAGCAAGGCAATAGGGGAAGTTAAAACAGCGCACTGACGGAAAGAAATAAATTGAAAATTAACACTCGAGTCGTGAAGCCCTCGCAAAGTCAGTATAGGTAGACAGCCCATAGACGTAGATAGCGCTCCGCTCGCGATGGATAACAAAACGCGCTGCTTCCGAGCGCAAAATAAACGAGATGCGCGCGTAAAAGCCAGACGCATCCGCACGCGCGCCGAGAGAAAGGGGAAAAAGTCAATCCAGTAAACGAGAGCTCGCACGCGACAGGTAGAGTATATTCGCCCCCGGAGTGGGGGTAGTCCGACCATACCCGGTCCGTTACTACTTAAACCCTCGCGAGTATTGCCTATATCGCTCTGATTCGCTCTACCCCGCGTTTATTCCTTCGTTTTGCGTTGTATATCGAACTATCATATCCTGCCAATCACCTATACGCATACCCCTACGCTCCCGCTATAATTTCTCCAGTCTTCGAGCCTTTTAAATCCCATGTCCTTCGCAATTCGGCGCCTGCAGTCCCTTAAACAAACAACAGCGCGCCCTCGCTCCCCGCGCGCTTCTCAATTATGAAAGCAGCCCTTGAGTCTCATGCGCATGCGCCAGTTTTCCCCGAGACTTTGTGTGTTTGCTCCTCGCGGGGGCTGCGCCTATGTGCCTCGCGCGCGCACGCAGAGAAGGCAGCTCGCAGCAGCAGACGGGCGCCGTGTGTACAGGTGATTAATCGGCTGTAGGGCCGTGTGTACGCGCCGGCCCCGACGAATTAGCGCTCGTGTAAGCTCGAATCCTCCCAAGCTCTCCTTTGTGTATGCGTGTGTGTATTTCGCCCTCCGAGTTTCGTATACTTGTATTATATACGCACTCTCTCTCTTCTCTTTCTCCCCCCCCCCCTAATTTTCCCCTCTCCGCTCTAATTCCTTTTTCCTCGTTACTCGCGCCGTTCCGCCTCCTCCTCCTCACCCTCCCGCGGCCTTTCTTATCTCTCGGCACCCTACGCTATGCTCCCATACCCTCTGGCAGCTCGCTAGCGCACTTTTCTCGTTTATCAATAACGTTGCCCCCCCCCCCCCTGTGCTCACAGGTGCGTGGCTCGGCTGTATACGTATACGCAGCCAGCGAGCGCAGCGGCGTCTTCCTCCTCACGGCTTATGGCTCGCTGGTTTGCACGCTGCGCTGCCGGCGCTATATATTAACGATGACGGATATCGCCTCTGAAAGCTCGCTCTCTCTCTCCGCAGGCGCAAGCTCACACAGAGAGGCGCGCGCGCGGGTGGGCTTCGCCTTTCATCGAGGCTGCGGCAGGGGGAGAGATTCGCGCTCGCCTTAGCTAGACCCTTACACGCTGCTCGCGATGCGTTTTGATAGCGGATGACTTTGGGTTAAACCGTTGAGCTTTTTATGGAACCTTTGGGAAACGTCTGTTTCGTTGGCGCGCGAAAGCTCGAATCGAGCTTGCGAGCTTTAATTGCGTTTTTACGTTTACAAAGGATGGGTGTGTTACATGTCGCGCCCGCGCTAACGAAGCCATTCATCCGGCCAAAGTTTATATATTCCGACGGCCTGAAAATGATGCTAATTAGAGTTTCAGATAGCGCGGTATCCGCAGTGCTGCCTGGCAAACCACCAGGACGAGCGGGCGCACGGCTGCAAGCTGTTTTCTCGATTCGCGACTGTCGCGGGCGCGCGGGCTTGTGTACGGCTCGTAGAATTGCATAATACAATAAGCTTGCCAGCGCCGGCTTTTCGTCTGTCATAAAGCTGGATGCTGAAAAATTAGCTGATAAAGTGGATAATGTCATTGCAAAATGCAGACGCTGCTGTCGCGAACTGAAATTTTTCGTTTAACTCATTGTTACTGTCAGCTCGTATTAACGGATTTGCCGAAATTTTACATTATGAAGTCTCTTTAATATTACAGATAATTTTAATTAATATTTCGAATGCAAGTAAAGTCACAAAACTTCCCAGTTCTCAATAACCGAATCAATCAAATTACTCGTCTCCCAATCCTATCATAAACAAAAATCCCCATCCCCCACCCCACCTTCTCAAAAAGCCAAAACAATGCATCAACCGCAGCCGGTTCAGCATCCTCCCTCTCCCACAAAGGCGACGCTAATGCCTCAGAGCGTTTAGCGTAAAAGGGGCACGCCTTACGTACACGTCCTCTCTGTGTACGTACACCTTGCCTACTCTGCAACGTCGTATCCTCGATCAATGTTCCCTCTCTCTCTCTCTTCTCTCCCTCTCTCTACTCCTTCGGCCGCCGAGCTTATATACACGCGGTATGTTCCACTCTCCCTCTCTCTCTCTCTTTCGTCATGCGGCTCCACAGGATGTTTCCTTCTGCGCGAGCGCCGCGCTGCCAAAGTGAGCTTGCGCCTATATAGATATACGTATAAACATAAGAGCCCAAGCTCGATGGGGGAGGATCGTAATTACGAGAATTGAGTGCCATTAAGCCCACCCCCGGGGGCAGCGCTGAATTTTCCATTGAGCCGGGGGTTTTATAAGAGCCGATGCGCGATAATCGGCCCGAGGAAGGAGGCCAGCTGGGGCTCTCGGGTTATTTCGGATGCGCGGCTAATTGAGAACGGCCATTTGCTTAGTAGGGGGAGGCTAACGGCGGGAGCTTTTAGGCGAGATGCACTGCATTTTCGCGGCTTTTCGGAGAAGTGCACTTTGCCGGTCGCAAGCGGGCGTTTTAAGAAGCGGACGACTTTTGCAATTTTTTTCGCCGCGTTACTCCGGTATAAGTCGGGCAATTCCGGTGTGCCGCGTTTATACCGCGTCATCAAGATGCTTAAACGCGTGTACTCAGCGGGAAACGAGCCACTCTCCAAGCCGCAAAGCATTGAAAATCAGATCAGGCGAGCTGCCGCGAAACTGGCGGAGAAAAAAATCAAGAACCATCCAGCCCCGACGCTAATCCCATCCGCGAAACGAGCTCGGCGATACAGTCGGTCTGGAGCTTGCAAGCTCGCCTTTGCCAGACGGAAGCCGCGCGGCGTAAAAGTCGCCCGGCGCGCGCTGCTGCTTACAAAAGCACTTTCAGGATCCGCGAGCTTGCGGTGGAGTAGACCCGTATTTCATACGCCCGTATGCGCGCGTGTGGTCTTGTAAGGGCTGAGTTTTTAGCGATAAAAGCGTTGCCTTGCGGCCTTGTCTCTTGGTTTCGAATGGCGGCATTCGCCTAAGTGGGAGGCTCTGGCTTGGGGGACAAAAAACGCGCATCGATGAGCTTGAAAGCTCTTTGAATAGGGGATTGGATGTCACGGTGTGGCTGTTTGGGTATATAAAGAGTGATTGTTACTTGGAATTTCTTGTATTGCTTTACGTTGACGGAAGGCTGATTACTACGATTAAAAAGGCAAGCTGCGTGATTCGTATTTAATAAGATTAATTGCAAACTGTCCGATACGCATGACTAATTGAAAAAGCTAGCTTGATTGATTGGGAATCGAAGCCACGATTATTTGATTGATGGCTCTGTCATTGTTCTTTGTTGACTTCAATATACATATATGCATTCAGCGCCTGATGGGGGATGTATTTTATTTGCTTTTCTTTTATCAGTCACAAATAAAGAAGCGACGAATGTTATTTCAACTTTGTTGATTAATATAAATTGCATTTCTATTTACCATTCCAGATGAGCTTGTTGAGCAAACATCATTAAAAGTAATGCAATTCAGCAAACCTCTAATATTTTTAGCGCACAACCTCGCAGTTGAAAACTTGCGCAACTTTCGTAAAATCTTTCCCATCCCGCATCGTTCTAATTAACTTCTAATTAATCAAATTAACATCCGAGAACTGCATTCGAAAAAAAAGGAAGTACCCCACCGTCGATCGAGCCTCAAGTTAAACGCGCTCGCTTAGTTAGAAAAGTCCGTTTGAAAGCAAACGAGATACATCAAGTTCGCGGAGCTTCTCCTTCAACTACCCATTAGCAAGTTTTCCGAAATTAATCGCCGCCGCGCCGGCGCCTTAACTTTTTAAACGAATCCTCGCCACATGGGTTAAGAAAGTTACACCCCCCCCCCCCCGACTATTTACCCTTCAACTAACGAACGAAAATCGAAGGATCAGCCGAATCGCAGATCGACTTCTAAAAAAACCTCAAACTCCAACGAATATGTATCTTCCGTACATTAATTCACCTCCTCGATCGGTTTCCCGTCGAAAAAGTCACTTTCCCAACCCAGCAGGAAAGTTTCGCGGCGCGGTGGCCAATTAAGGCAGTTCCCGCTGATCCAGCCTCTCTCTCCCTCTGTACACGTGCACTTCTTCTCTCTCTGCAAAGCCACAAGTGGGATGACCCGAGGACGGCCCGAGGAGATCGCTAGATCAAACGATATCGCTCAAAGGACGTAAGTAACGCCGGGCCTTGCGGTCCGTCTCTCTCTGGCTCTCTCTCACACCCCCCTCGTCGTCATTTAACTCGAGGTGGAGCTTAGTGCCGGAGGAATGCCGGGAGAGTAGTTCCTTGAGTACACCGGCCGCAAGGTAGGAGACGTTGGTAATGCGAGTCGGAACTTTCGAGCTGGATGGAGGTTGGTTCGTTAGGAGGTGGGGGGG
>UELX01002819.1:0-27731 GCA_900480035.1 Eupelmus urozonus
GTATGTGGGAGTGGGGGTGGGGGGTGGGGGGCGGCTTTATAGCTGGTACGTACACCTTGGGTACTAGACTAGCGGAGATATCTGAGGTAGAGCGCTTAATGTCGACGAGACACACCAGCTCGCGCGCGTCTGGAGAGAGAAACGCAGCATCCGCAGTTTCCGCGATCGCGCGGGCGTAAGCATCTCGCGCTGCGCGCTGCGGCTCTTTGTACAGGCGAGCTTTTACGAGTGTGGGAGAGAGAGCGAGAGAGAGAGGGAGAGATTAAGATATCGCCAGGCTGAATTACTCGCCGACGACGACGGGCATACCTTAATTCGACGACGAAGAGTTACGGGAGCTCCAGTAGATTTGGGGATGTATGAGTGACGAGGAGGAGAGGGGGGGGGGGCTGAAGGGCTCGTCCGAGATTCCGGATGAATGTTTTATGTTGACGAGGATGATGATGTATTGCTTTTTTATGAGCGCGTTGGAGTTGCATTTTTAGAAGATGGATCGTCGGAATTATAATTTCAATGCTAATGCTTAGGTTTACAAGAATTTAAAGATAAAATGAAGCAGTTTCAACTACCTAACCCTTTTTGTTATTTATTCGCCCTGTATTTATTCGTTATAATAACAACAATTTATTGCTTTATAAATAAACGAACATGTACAGTAATGCAATTGCAAATCTAAACTCACTTTGAAAGATGTAAAACGTAGTTCGTCTCTTACACGTGTGCTTGCCGTATAAGATGATGTATGTTAATGACAGGGTCGAAAAACTAGCGTTTCACGCAGACATAGCTGCTCGAAGGGTGGTTTCCTTTGCTGGCTCGGCTAGCAATTGACCAGCGGCTGCGCGAGCCGCGTTAATCAATTACTCACCCAGTGGCCACAGCCGAGCATAAAGGGATAAGCCTACGGGGCTTAATAACTGGAATTAAAGGACTAATTACTGTCTACCTCGCCCTCAAACATAAGTCAAACTTTACGTGTCTCTATATATTTATATACATGGTACGGAAAGATTTATGGAAACCTGGTTAATCGTTATTCTTACGTTTCTAACAGAGTAGATTGGGGAGCTCGAAGAAAATTGAGTTTTAGAAGAAAATGATTTTGGAAGGTGAAGAGATAAATTACTAATACTTGAAACAATATAAAATCAAATAGAATTCTTCCATTAACTATTTATGAAAAAGTAAGATGAAATTGTAAATATATTGTGTTTTTTATAGTTTTCGAACGTATAACACCTAGTATCTACAGTTTGCACTAGATGAATTATCGAGGATAAACTCAATAATACCGCGTTAGTATTGTTTAACATAGATTCTAATAACAGATACGTTTAGCAGAAACACATTACCTAATTTGCAATAGATTCTGCATATCGCTATCATTTTCCCGCTCTCCCCGCGATAAAAGCCCAATATATTTTAACTGTAAAACGTACACGCAGTGGAGACCGGGCGAGCGCTGTATTTTCAAGTACCTCTAAAACGTCAGCAGCCATGAAATCGGACGCCCGATCGTCAAACAAGCCTTCAGCGTCAATTAAGCGTAAAAGGAAAAACGCGCACACATCGCCCGTAATCGAGATTAAGCTTTCAATAGCTGTCACGCGCCCAGCCAAACAAACGCGTTATACACCCTTGTAAAAAACTATCAATCCGAAATCAAACACCGCCAATCTACACTCTCAAAAAGCCCTCCCCTTTTTTTCGAAAAAAAAAAAACAAACCATAGACAAAAAGATGAAAAAAGCCCGAGCAGCTCGCTCAAAAAAAATAAAAGAGTAGAAAAAGCGCCGGGGTGCAAAGGAGGTCGCAGGAGCAAAAGGGACGAGAGAGAAACACACATAGAGAGGCGTGTATGCCCCTCGGGGGATTTCGGGGGTGTACAAGCGCCGGCTGCCGGCGATATTATTGTGCCCGCCGCGCGCGCGGTGACTCACTGCCGAGCGCGTGCGGGCACAGCTCATTAAGGGAGGCACACACGCGCCCAGGCGAGCGGATCGTCGTAACGTCATAAATATCAAATGTTCGTGCGTGGGCGTAGAGCAGCGCGTATAGGGCAGACGTTGCGCTGTGTACACAAGTCGTACTCGCTCTCTCTCTGCGGTTGAGCCGCGGGCTAAGGGTTTTGTGTTTCAAAATTTGATTTGTCCCCCTCGCCAGCGCTTTTTTTTGGTACACGAATCTGTGTACCTTCCGATGACTGCGTACTTTTTTTTTGTTTCGTTGAATATTTTTCTTTTTTCTTTTTTGTTTGGTAAGTAGGCTTTGTCTCTGGCTGGCAAGCTGGCTTTTAATTATTGATGAGAGTTAGGTATATAAGCGCGGGCTTTGCACTGGCGGGATTTGAAGAGGTATTTTCGGGGGAGCAGAGAAAAAAGAAGGGAGGGTGATTAATAAATGATTGTTTGCGGGAGGAGGCAAAGGTTAAGATGTGATGGATGCATGATTGATAATGCGCTTGAGAGTGGATTGATATAATTTCGTAAAATATCGTTGCATCAATATCGCATTTCCGCCTGGCTCGGCTGCTTTCTGACAAATAGACTTTATATTGATGCTTGCGATGAGCTATTTTGGAAAGGTGATAAATTGCGATATCATATATAAGTCTTTACCGCGATTTTACTGATTGATCGAATTATGTTTAGACGCCGTAGAAGCTTTTATTTAGCTCTATTTTTGAACTTCCGAGCTATATGGGTTGAAAGAAACGAGCTCTGTAAATATAAACGTTATTATTTTCTTCCTTCATTCTATCTCGGATATCCAAATAAGGCTCTATTTACCAAGCGAGTTAATTTTCCAATAATTGATCAAAAAGCCTTAAACTTAAGCAGAACGGCAAAGCGCGTATATTTATCCATTAGTTAATATAATTTCCTGTATCTATATAATCCAGCCCCGAGGAGGTATATATATATGCTTATTCGACTCGAAATGGGAAATTCGACAATCTCGGTCAACTCCGCGGACGATAAAATAAAAGTCAAGAGCTCCTCGTTCGCACTCGTGTTTTAATTATAACCAGGTTCCCAGGGATAAGAGAGGCCAGTGGAAAAGAAAATGAAGGCGGAAAAGAGCTTCGCCGTCTGATGAAGCCGGCGGTGACCGCGCGACGGCCGAGTAATTACATTACGCGTTATCGCGCTGATGACTTATGCTCTATGATTTTTACTTTTGTCCGCGCTAGAGTGCACAGAAGATCTATCTCCGCGCTCTCTTAATAAATTACTCCCGGCCACATTTCAGAACGTCTCTCTGTCGCCGCCGCGAACTTTTACGTTCTCGAAAGCTCAGCTTTGATATTTGCCCTCTCGGTTTTTTTTTTTAATCTGCCTCATTCTATCTTTTCTTTTGCCCACTCATTAAACTGCGCCGTCAAACATTGAAATAGTGAAGTAGGACCCTGGGCTCCGACCACTTCTTTCGCGGATTTGATTTGTACGTCTTTAAAGAATTATTTTATTTCGTATAATTAAAATGTTTTTTTCGAAATTAAATTAGGTTTTAATATTGTTTAAACATTTCAATCAACTTGTTAAAATGTTGATCTGCGGAAAATTCTACTGAAAGTTACAGACCGGGAATAGCTTAATCGTGTATTTTCATATATGAAATTATTCGAGTGCCACGTCAAAGTAAAATTTCAAATTCAGTACTGGTTCTCTATTTCTGGACACATGAGCTTTTTTACATTATGTCATTTAAAACAAATAGCAATTAATAAGTTAGTTCGACCTAATTTAATTTCAAAGTATTTACGATAAAATGAAATTTAAATTTAGTAGATTTTCATTTAAAATTTATAGTGTACAGGGCAAAAGAATTGATTTTTCTTTTCTTTTAACCAAATGAGAATTAGCTAAATTGAAGAAAACGGGGCAGAATAATTGATGTCATAGACATTTTTTAAAATTTTAATCGATTTTCCAGACGTCAGCTAATCCAATTTAAAAGTTTTAAATACTAATGCATTTACATTTATTATTATTTATCATTATTCAAACATCTTGACCCAGTCTAGAAAAAATATTCAAACCCATCCCTCTAAATCCGCCCGATTGCATTTCCGATCTTCGCTTTCCTATATTCGTCACTCTCTCTCTCTCTCTCTCTCTCCTCTCCATTTTCCACTTTTTCCTCTCAGCTGTCACTTGCTTCAGAACTCCCACAGCCAGGCGCTCGCTCTTCAGCGGAAATAAGGCGCGAGGCTGTTCAATGCCGCGGGTTAATTTGCGGGCGTTAAATCGATACGATCCCGCGCCACGCAAAGTCTATCTCGACTCTCTCTCTCTCTCTCTTTCTCTCTTGCACTCGGCTCTTCTACACACGTATAATCCAGCCCTCGTTTCTCCATACACACCTACGCACACATTCCAATTCCATCACACTCTTGGAGTTTCGCTTCTATCCAGCCCGGGCGGCTTTTATATAGAGCCGCGACTGGTACCGTGGTGAGGGCTGCGCCGAAGAGCGAGTCGAGCGATAAGTTTCGAGAAAATCTTGATAGGCTCTATTTATTCGCAATAAGCCGGCGCGCGCGCGCGATCCCCTAATTGAAATTGATGAGGGCGCGATAAACGTCGGCGATGTACGTATAAGCAGCCGGCACCCCCTTTGCATTGTTTTCGCGCAGCCGAGAGATTTTCGATGTATAATTCGATGGGATGTCTGCCTCGTGAATTGCGGATGGGGTTTGTTTGTGAGTATGAGTGGGATGTTTTTCTTGCTTATTTTTAGATGGTGTTTCGTGTTTGGAATGCTTGTTTATTAGGGGATTGTGCTGAAGTTGATTTTGGTATTAATTTTAGATTAATTTTCTATGATGAGCTCTGATGCTTTGGGCGGCTTGAAATATCAAATTTCAAATCAAAATGGAATGATAGTTCGGCTGAGAATTGATTACAAATTTTATGAGCACTGTTTACACGGTATTAACAGCGTACAACATTAAGCCCGAAATGATCACTAGCCTAACGAATGTAGCAAAATTAGGTACGATTTGCATTGTTAATATGCTTTTGCACCATACGTTTTATTTTTATAATTAAAATCGATATATCAGATGTTTTTCACTATTTAAACTTTTGTTAACTTTAGATGTTCACATTGAAATTTTTGCAATTTTGAAATTCGAAAATTTAATTAAATTTCTCTGCACATACTTCGTATTTGCAATCTAAAATATTTAAAAATTTCTTTCATAATAAATTAAATTTTGAGCGAAATATTATTTCCACCTTTCAATACTTCAATAAAATATAACATTCTGAAACAAATATTATCCTCGACTTAAAAAAAAGATACATCCCACGCATCGGCACAACAAATTTAAAAACAACGAGCATAAATCCAAGCCGCCAGCGCCCTACATCATCGCGTGAAATTCAGCTTGGAATTTTCAAAATCACCGCTAACTGCATTCTGATTGCGCTCCAGCCGCGACGTCTCTTGCTCCCTCTCTGGCAGGGATTGAAAAAAGGAAAGCAAATCTAAAGGAAACGAAAAAATGCGACGCGAGCCGAGGCGGCGGCGGCGGCGGAAGCGAAGTACAAATTAAACGATAAAAAGAGCTCTCCGGCTCTCCTCGCGGAGAAGTAGGCGAAAGGCCCCGCGTCGATTGCGAATTTCGCGCGCAATTCTCAGCGGCGCGCGTCTCATTCGCCGGCGTCCGCTTTCTCCGCAGTAAAGAAAGAAGCTGGGAGGGCGGGGGGGCTAAAAAACAGGAGAACAGTGAGCAAAGCCCAGACAAAGAGGAATGCAATTTCCTGCGGCTTTCCGCAACGTCCTCGGCTCGCTTCACAGCTGCTATTCGCCGTTCATTCGTTCATTCGTCCCTCTCGCGAGCGGCAAAGACGGGCCGCGCGTTCCTTCGTCTGATCTCCGGCGTTAATTCGCGCTTGCCGCCGCCGTGCAGCGGCGCGATAACGAAGCGGAGAGGATGGCTATTGTCGAGCCGCGTAGGCGGCTCAAGATTATGGGGAAGGTGCTGCTAGCTTTTGGTGACACACGCCGATGAGAGACTGTGGGGCTGGGCTATTGAGGTGTTTAGGATTAAGCATTTTGGACGGATAAATGGCGGGACATGATCGAGAGAAGGATGAAAGTGCGGGGGTGGGCTGATCGGGGGATGAAAGAATGGGGCTTTAGGTGAGGCTTTTTTTCGGTTATTGATGGTGCTCGGGAGAGGAGGAGCAAATATTTTATTTCAATGGGATTTCGTTTTTCCTTTTGATGGAATATTTGGAGGAAGTAGTTCGTACGGGAAGTAGTAGGGAATATTGAAAGGTGTTATTTTCTGCGATTGATCATGCGATCTAATTCTGTCTCGTTACATAAAAAGAAATAATTATTAAAAGCAGATACAAAAATTAAGTTTTCATAGGTACTATTAACAGAATATTTTTGGTTTGCAGCGGTGACATTTTTGGAATTCTATTTTTTCGATCTATTCTAGTATATTTTAGTTTCCTGATTCAGAAATAGTTATTTTAAGAAAATTTTTAAATTCCACTCCAATTTATTGCTTTCTCAAAAAACTTTATGTATTGTTGAAAATATTTAATGACTATTTTTTATTTTAGATCAATTCCAAAGTCTAAATATATATAATTTTTAAAAAGTATTTATCCGTATGCCTGTATGCACGAGTGTACATTATTAGCGTTATTTAAAATTATTTTAATTCAGGCATCCATTAATATATTTTGTGTTTTTTTATTATACAACTAAGTAGCTATAAGTTACGATTAATTTTATGAAGTTTTAAGTTAAAAAATTAAATTTTTTTTACAATAAAAAAAAAATTATACAAAATTGCAGAAAAATTAAACTTTCAACACCAGTAAATCTATTCAAAGAAAAAAAATTAAATATAAAATTTTTTCATTCAAAAAAAATACATTTGTATTAAGCAAACGATTAAATCAATTCAATTACCTTTCGCGAAATTCACCCTCATCGAACGCAGTATACGCATCATATTGCGTAATAAAACAAAGAACGTTTGCATAATCACAAACAAGGCCTGTAATAAGATTCCTACTTGAAGGCATACACCTCGATGTAACGTTCGGCGGTTACGTACCATCGGTTTGGTCAATAGCCAATTCCTATTTGGCCATGTTCCAGAAAAAGGATCGTATGAGAACGTGTGTGTATGAGAGAAAGAGAGATAGAGAGGGGAGCAAGAGAGAGAGAGATAGATAATGGGGTCACGCATCGCAGGCATATATACGCGCGGGGGCATCGTCTTCGGGAAAACGCAATTACAAGCGCGTATACGCGGGGGCTGGACGGCTTCATTATGCCTTCACGCTTGGGCTATTAATTTCACTTTGGCGCTACGCGCGAGCGGGTCGTTGGCTTTTGCGTTTGAATAAGGCATGGGAGGACGAGCGCGCCCGCTCACTGATTCTAGCTCGCTTTGAGACATGCAGCCCTCGTGTTTAAGCTTCTTTGAATAGCAGTTAATACGCTAAAGCCCAAAGGTAAAAAATAATTATGCTAAATGAATAAATTAGCGAGTCGTTCAAATTTATACGATTAATAACAATGAAGAGATGTAATATAGATTGAAGTTATAAAGGTATAATAGACGTTGTCGCGATTGCCGATCCTGCGTATATACTCGATTTAAGTGGACTTTTGACGAGCGCTGAAATGCCGCCGTTGAGGACGGAAGTATCGATGTTTCTTTTCATCTCGGCGAGTGCTGGATGCAACGAGAGGCATCGAGGATCGATGTGGTTAAAGGTGAGCACGCTCATGAATTGACACTGTCAATGAGTTATCATGGAGAGCGTTATACAATTCCATTAATTATGAAAAAAATGAAGCGTGAAAGAGCGGAGCTCATTTGCTTTTCATTCTCCATTCTCGAGCTCCTTATATCTTTTCATCGTACCGACTTTCCACCCTTTTTCCTCTCTTTACATTCACAGATGAAAAGTTAAGTATTCGAAATTATACAATTTCAAAATTCAAAACAAGCTCAAAAATCACTTCCCTCGGCAAATGAACCTATCGCACTCGTGCGATAATTAAGTCATCCGCGCCGAGTGAAACTAGCGAGCGAAAAAAGAATCGCGAGAGAGCCGTCCCATCGAAAAAGAGAAGCGAAAGGTCTTAGGCGCTCTCGAGACCACTGGAGCTCGGCCCTTTTTTCCTTCTCAGCGCGAATCATTTTTAACTCGGACTTGGCGCAGCGCGCAGCGCCTCCTCGGGGGGAAAAACTCGCTTATACCCCGCAGGCAGCTGGCTGAGCTAGCTCGCGAGTCAAAGTAGAGTAGAGAGCGAAGGAGGGAGGGAGAGAGGGACTAAAGGGGAGGAAAAAAAAGTTACGAACCTCGGCCTTTCTCTCTGCGCGACTCTCGACGTTGCTGCGCGGCTCGCAGTTGTCTTAGCTCGCGAGGGCCGAAACGGAGACAGCGGCTCGGGGCAAAGAAAAATAGAATAATGGCCGGCCATCCGCTGGCTTGAGGAGGTAAGGAGAGAGAGAGAGAGAGAGAGAGGAGGAAAGTGGATTGGAGACGCCCGGGAAGTTTTGTATATTCGAGGGATTTTCGCTAATGAAATAATTAAAATTACAAAGCTCGTCGAAGACGTACGGCTCGGATCAGGCGCAGTTAGCGCAGATTTATCTATCTGCCTCGCTTTTTTTCGTCCTGTCCCGCTGCTTTTTATTTCTCCCGTCGGCGTTTTAAATCGGAGCTCTTTCCTCGGGGCTGTATAGCCCCTCTCTCTACTGGCGCACTGCGCTGAATTGCACGCACGTACCTCACCGGCGCGAGCACGCTTTGCGCTTTCGATTTATTGCTTTAGCTACCCCCTTGCTCTCTCTCTCTCTCTCTCTCTCTCTCTCTACCGCTCACCTAACTGTTTCGCCTTCCATTACCGATAAAAATTTCGGCTTAGTCGCTTTTCAAGGAAATCGCTTTCGGAGTACTAGCTGGCTTGCGGCTGCGTATACGTATATGAGTGCTGCGCACGGCGCTCTGTGTGTTGCCGTTGAAAAATTCAATTTTGTGGCCTGCTGGGTACAAAGAATGAGAGAGAGAGAGACAGAGGAGGGGGGGGGGGGGAGAAAATGGAGCTACAATTTTTGCGCGCCGGCGTTGACAGGGTGGCTGCAATAAATCAAATTTAACCGGTTGTTGCTGCAGAGCCGGGGTATTGAATTATTGGGATAGGAAAAAGTCGGCCAAGAGTTCGCTACGCGGTAATAAGAGTAATACCTCTGATGAAGGCTTTGTCTTGAAAATTGGGTATCGCATTTAATGAGGATCAAAGGAGATTTTACGTGCAGTCGTAGTGTATTGGCTGAAATTGAATGACTATTGATCCTTTTTCTCATTCTCGACTATTTGAAAACTCTGCACTGCGAGTGTTCGACATTCAAATATAAATCTAACTTAATAATATATTGTCAATACTTTTGATTATTTATTTCGATTCTATCAAACAAATTTAGCTTAATTTTAATTCTAGTTTATTTGCTATTCATGTAATATAAATAAATATTAAGATATGGATAATAGTATATTATTATACGGTATGATGATAATCCAAGCTGCAATGATAAAAATCAAATAATTGTAGTTTCACTGCATTTGAAATTCACAAAATAGTTTAACCATCTAATAATATCAATAAATTTTACGCGCTGTTCTTACTCATTATCAACTTCCTGTCATCAAGCGATTGAACGCTTGCCTGAAAGCGTGTCGATAGGCATGCACCTAAACACGCGAAAAACAGAGAGTATCTGAACCGCGGGCGTCGATATCACGCTAAGCTCACGTATATACTCACGTAGTCGTCGCGTGAGTCAAGCGCGTTAAGGCGCATCTCGTCCGATGCTATGGCGATCCGCGCATCACTCGGCCAGTCCCTCTCTCTCTCTCTCTCTCTTTCTTCTCTATCCCCTGAGGGCCTCTTTCTCTTGCTCTCCGCGTCTACACACGGCTGGGCTCGAGGCTAATTTCGTAAAAAGGCATGTGTGTGGAAAGAGAAGGAGAGAGAGAGAGAGCTCCGAGCGCTCTGGAACACATAACGCTAGCGTAGTATCCTACTATTTACCTCGTTAAAAAATTTAAGACAAACGTTTTCTTCTTCTTGCCTAGCTGGCCCGTTCCTTTTCTTCTAGAGGGAGAAAGACGAATTACGAGAGAGAGAGAGAGAGGGTAAGAAAGAGAGGCAGAGGTGGGAGATAGAGCTGGACGTTCCCGGGGCAGTAGTCTCTCGCACTCTCTTTTTATTTCCTTGCTTCCACTGCGCTCGCGCGCTCCAAAGAAGATCAACAGAGGAAAAAGCAAAAGAGATGAGAACTGTTTAAATAGCCCCGGGCCCATCGCACCTCGTCATTTTTTCCCTTTCCCGTATAATCCATGTTTCGCCGTTTCTTTTTCTCCTCCCCCCCCCCTCCCCTTCTGCCCTGTCCTCTTTGTTTTTTAGTCTCCTCTTTTTTTACCTCTCGTTTCGTTCCAAGGCGAGGCGTAGCATATACACTCATACACACACATACGGTAGCACACATTGGCCCGCGTATTTTTTCGCGGAATTTCTCTCTCGCGCCCTTTTGACGAAAGGGGAATTTTTTTTCCCGCCTGCCGAACTCTCGCCGCCATGCTGTAAATTATTATGCTAACTACTTGCCGCTGAAATTCCATTATGCTCGCCGACACCGAGGCGGCTTTTCTCCTCGCTTGTACTATAGGCTTCAGCTGGAAATTTAGCGAAAATATTGTTAGCGTCGTGCCTGTGTGTTTTTAAAAATGTTGCCCTTATTTGAAGGAAAATTTTTGCAAGATGCGCCTAGTTACAGTATAAATATTGCGGTTATTAGATTAGTTTTTAATAGGTGATGCATATTTTTTCTTGTCACTTGTTACTTAATCATGTTTGTATGTGTGTTTTATATAGTGAACAATATAATTAATAATTAACATATCGAATTCATGGTAACTGCAGGCGAAACACTAGGAATTTACGAAAAGTAATGTGGACTATATTAATTATTGGAAAAAAATCAATAAATCTATATTATTGTTTATTTTTCATAATATTCATATTTATATTTAATTGTGAAATAAACAGAAAAATTTCTAAATCCATAGTAAATTTTTTTTTTTTTTTTGTAATTAGATTTTAATGTAATGAATTTTTGTTATAAAATTTTACATATGAAATTTTAATTTTACATAAAACTTGATATTCATTTTAACACAAAATTTTTATGTAATTTGATTTTAACTGCCAATGTGTGTTAAATATGAAACAAAATGTTTAAAGTATAAGTAAAATAAATATTTTTAAAGCATTTATACTTTATTTTATATTACGTCAAATTGAAGTAAAACCTATTTACGAAATACAAAATATTGTTAATTAAGTATTTCACCCATAATTTATGAAATTTTATTGTGAAATACATATTCTTTAATATGATGTAATACATAAAATTCTTAATGATTTTCTTTTTAATCTTTCAAATATGAAAATATGTTAAATTATTTCTTGAATTCATAGAAACGAATAAGGTGAAAAATTAAATGTGTCCCGGGCAAAGTATAATTAGGCCTAAAAAGGTCCCAAAAAGATTTATATCAATTTCTAATAAGAAATCACCGACTTTCTCTAGTTATTTAGAACCCGTGAGAATCATCAGCTCCCAAAACGCGTGTCTATCTTAAAAACCCGACCGCCGCAACCAAACATCGCACCATCATAACTCATCGATAAAATCTCGAAATCACTCGAAAAACCGGAGCTCCTCAACTTTCGCTCCGGATTGTCGGCGCACGCGACAACAGCCCTCATGCCCACCTCAAGGGCTTCGCGTCTCCCAAGACACCCGGAAGAAGCTCATCGAGCGCGAAATTCGCGACTCTCTCCTTCAAACTACACACAGACAGGCAAAAGGGATCCTTGCGGGGCAATACGAGACGGCGATCGCCGCGGCTGCAGCTGGCGCAACGCCGCTCTTGTAGGTATGCTTACGCTTACCGGAAGCCGCGAGCATCACGACGGAAGTATCTCTCCGAGCTGGTGTGTGTATACGCGAAACTCCTTTGGGCGCGCGAATAGACGTAGAATCCGCGCCTCGAGGTGACACGTGATACAGTGCGCGGCCGGCGCTCAAGCAACAGATGTCGATGAATTATTTCGAGATGAGTGGCTCGTTCGAGGAACGCGCGCTCGGCACGTGCGAGAGGCTATTGCCGGGGATTGCGGCTGGAGGGAGGCGAGAGGTAATGGGAGACGAGGTTTTTTAAGCGTTGGGAAGGAGATAGTTTATTGGGCGTTGAGAGGAGTTGACGTGGGGTGTTTGAAAAAATTTGACGTGTAAGGTTGGGATACTTTGATGCTGAGATAGAGATCTTTGAATATTTAATTGGTATTCCTGTGATGTTGTTCGAGATTAATATGAAATGAACGGCGCGTTGACGCGAACTCGTTCTGGCATCTGCTCGGCTTTGAATGTTTTATCTAATTATTTCATGGATTACGTTATCTATTTTTTATAGCTGGAGAAATTACTTGGCTATCTGACAAAAAAGTGAATGTTTTATTGTTTTAAAATAATAGTTATGTATTTAATTTTTTAGAAATTTGTTTTATAGATATTTAATCATTAATTTAAGCGGTAAATATAGTATAGCCGGTCAAGAATAATGAAAAGTGTCCAATAGACTGGAAAAATTTTACCTTTTTATATTTACAGATTTCTCTACTGAGTATTACTAAATATGGAAAGGAATTAAAGAGGAATAAAATGTTTGTTAATTTAACAGATTAATAAGGAGAAAAAGCTCGGCCGAAAAAAGAAGTCGTCCAATTATGGAAGTTATACAGGCGTATTAGATTGTCGAAGCGAGGAGAGCGAGGGAGGGAGGGAGAAAGGAAGGGAGGAGGCGGCGGCGGCGGTCCACAAGAGATTAAATATTTGTTCCCATTTCTGTTTATTTATTGCTTGTATTTACGTTGATTTAATTCTCCCTCCACGCTTGGTTTTTGTCCGCTCGCGCTTGCCCGTATTGAAGTTTACGGCCGGCTCACACTCAATTTATTTTCGAAACCCGCGTAAATCGTAGCTGGGAATGGATGCTTGGAAAATAAAGGTTCTCTCCCTCTTACACTCTCGCTCACTCCCTCTCTCTCTGTAAGCGACTTTTTTAATCAACCTTTGTTCCGCAGCTTTTCCTCTCTCTCTTTTTCCCTCCTCCCACACCTTTTCCTCTATTAAGAAAATCTCGTCTCCTCGCGCTCGCGCCTTTCCCATCAGCGTTATAACATCCAACCAGAGACACGAGCTGTATTTGCTTCGATATTAAATTGGATTTCTTCCTCGAGCGGCCGGGGGGGATATTATTTTTCAGCATGATTAATTAAGCGCAAACAACAACGCGCGAGAGTAGCAGCAGCAGCAGCTCCGGCACTAGCAGCCTGAAAGCGTAATAGATGCGCGCGTTCGGAAAAGTTGGTCCGGAGAGTTGGCGAAAAATATTCGGCGTCATATGTCCACGTCAGGCTGAAATTTTAACGCGGCCGGCGAGCCAGGGAAGCCTGGATCCCACGCGGTGCGCGCGTTTTCGCAGAGCTAAAGAAAATAAGAGAAGCTGCGCGGGAAAGCGAGGGACGAGGAACGCGCGAGACAGAGGATAGGTAGAGACACACGACAGGAGAGTGCTGATTTTTTAATGTCTCGGGACGTGCATTAATATTCCGTAGCCCTCGACAAATGTAAATCTGAAAGCTCGCCCCTCTCTCTCGCTGCATATTCGCTGTCTGAGCAGCCGAGGCAGGTGCGATAGCGCGAGACTTGGCTTCCGTCTCATCTCTCCTGGCCAGAAGACTCATCATCCGGAGTGTCAAAGAAGAAGCACTTCTTACCAGGCTCCCCTTCAGAGTTGGACCGTATATGTATATAGCTTCCTGGCTGCGGTACTTTGCTCGCGCGCGCACGTGGCCCCCCGGCGTAAATACACCCACATGTAAGCGCTCGTGCGAAATTTCGCCCTTCCCTCTCTGTCGCCTCTCGTTAGCCGGCTCTCTCCGAACCCTTTTCCTGATATAGAGACAAGAGCTCAGGGCTCGAGCTCTCACTCTCTCTTTCTCTCGAGGACCTGTATTTACGTAGCTGCCGCGTGCTCCTGCCCGCATCTCTCTCTCTCTCTCTCCGTTGAATTAACGCCCGATCTTCAGCGTATATATATATACGCACTCTTGCGCCAATACGCTCATTGTTTTCCTTAGCTCTATATAAGAGAGAGAGTGGTGCGGATATATATGTCTCATGACGCGATTCATTCTCGTCTAATTGCGCTCGCACGCTCCGCTCTCTCAGCTATATTTAGTGCGGCTGAGCTCGTAATTGGGTCATTTATCGCGGAATTGGGTCGAGCGCGGATTACCGCGCCGTAAAAATCCATAAGTATGCAGCAGCGCGAAAAGGAGCTTGCCGTGAGCAAGAGACATTGCGCGTAAACAAGCGAGGCCAAGCACGAGTGCACCTCCAGAGGAGAGAGAAGCCTTCTTGCCTGCAAGCCCAGCCAGCCGGAGAGTTTATATACGGCTATACACGAGAGAGCGACTCGCTCTCTCGCGTCTTCTCGGCCGATGCCGCAGATATTCTCTATAAATTGTGGCGCTTAAGCATATTGTTCGCTGATACACTAATTTGGATCTTGCGGATCTCGAGATTGTCGAGTGCGTTTGACATGTGTGGCTTGATGCGTGCAATGAAATTAGCGCCGCGAGCTTAATGTCTTGTATATCGCGGGGAAAAATTGGCGCCCGGTATCCAGTGATTTTCGGGGCTAATAAAGTGCATTGTGTAATTAGTTTTTGCATGCTGATAAGCGAAAGTCATTATTCGATTCACTGGAGCGCCGCGCGTGATATCGCTGATATTTTTCCGGGCTATTTGCGGAAGCATTTCGACTCTGGCTGCAATGTTGAGACAATATTTATGCAGCACTGTTTCTCTTCCTGATATCGATGTTACCGGCAGTTTATAGAAATGCCCTGTAGTCTACCCTCAATCCAGCGATATACGACCGCAGGCGTAAAACTAAAATATTTTTGCACCTCTATAATTCACGCTACATTTACTTAGCTAGCGAGATAAAATCTATTGCCACTTCGTATACGGGATTGCCGGAATAAAATCCAAAATCTCTCGATCATTAAAAAAAAAGAGAGAAGCGCCTGATCCCCTGTACTCGGCGCACTCTACTAAATCATAAAGCTATAGCGCGCGCAGGGGAAAAGAGAGGGACGAGCAGCTCTTTAAATGGCATACTGCACGAGAGATACACCTTAATGCACGCGCCACGTAACCTGCAAGATTAATCCCTCTTTTCTCTTTCTCTCTCTCTCTCCAGCGCCAAAAAATGTGCCTGCACTGTGCATGCTTATGCCGGAGAGAAAGAGAGAGCAGGCAAAACGCTGAAGCTCGTGTGTTTTTACGAGCTCGTAAAAAAGGGCAGGCCGAGAGGGGGATGGGCCCGAGCGCGAGAAGACGAACGAGCGACCTTGCATACAATTTTTAGAAAATGGACCGCGCGCTGTATTCTCTTGAAAAAGTCATGGCCGAGCGCGCGCCAAGCGATTCCCTACGCACCGAAATCACTAGCGTACGAGAGCGCTCGCTTTTTTATTTTTTTTGGGAGGGGGAGAGATGCGTGCACGGCTTGAAAGGGAATTTAATGCCGGGCTGATGGGACAATCTGGTAGGTATTTTTATAGCGATGCTGTTTCGTGCCCTGTGGATTTTTCTTTATTGAAATAAAGGTGTATGCTGCGGACGGGGTATTTTCAAGTGTGGCGCTTGTAGGAGCGGTGTGTACTTAAAGGAGGCGGTCTTAATTCATGAAAAAGAGAAGCTCTCGAGTCTTTGGCGGAGCGGAGTGCAGCCATGTAAAATTCCGATCAAATTAGCATTTTCGTCTTAATCGCCTCTACATTTTAACTGAACCAAAATAAATGTAAATTGAGATCGTCGGATTATGAAGCCCGTAATTTAAAGTGCGCCTTAGTCTCCTCCTCATAATAACACTTCGGAAATAAATTAGTCGCTTCCCCGACTGCTCCCCCGTCTCCTGTAGATTCAATGCAAATTTTATCGGTACAAGTCGAACGATATTTAAAACGCCAAAGACTTTTTCTTTGCGCTGCGTGAAATCGTATATGGAACGCGGGCTGTACTTAAGAAGGGGATTGCAAGAGAAGACTTTTAAGCTCGCAATTAATTATATGTTATAATTAATATAATTTTTTGAAAATTTCAAAAGTGATTTAGTAAATTATTTTTGTTTTATTTTTATAGAATGGTGTTGTATTCAATAAATGTTATGGAAACATGAGACCATTCATCGAAAATATCAATATTGAGTAAATATTAGATTTCAATGATTAAAATTTTTTGTACCAATTGAATGTTTTGCAAAACTGTTTTTGTTTCAGTTGCAGCGTAATAAAAATACCACTCCAAAAATAAACAAAAAAACATTAAAACAAAACGTTTTCTTTTTCAACAAATAACAATAAAGCTTACACATGGTTATTGATAAATCCAATTTTTCTATAACTTAAATGCTATATCTTACGCAAATTATTATCGTTACTTTAATTTAAAAACAAATAAAATAAGCAAAGCAATTCAAGTAGAATTATAAGATTACAATTTTTAAATTCTAAATACTTTTTTGCCCGGCACAAAGTAACTTTTAACTACCATACCTACATAAATAAAACTCTTAAAACAGCAACTCTCCGTATCAAAATCAGCCAACCCACAGCATACCCACGCCGAGCGATCCGCTCTCCCGCAACCTCTGCTCCATGACCTCCACTTAGCCATAATGCGCTCTCGGCTCTACTCTCCTCTATGTTTTGCCGATCCGCGCAGCGTTCCGCAAAAGCGATCATCGATCACGATCTTCCGGCGCCATCGTACGCGCGAATCTTGACTCTCTGCACACACATGCACGTGATATCGCTCTCACACCGACTGACCAATTACGATCGGAACCGGCCGATAGCCTCGCCGGAAGCTAAACTCGGTACATATCAGCGCGAACGAAAAAAAAAAGGTGGACGTGTCGCAAACGTTAATTAGGCCAGGCGAGGCTCGCTGGGGCGTGAAGAAGGCGTGGCGGCTCTCGCGTAGATGTGAGCGGCACGCGAGAGGCTCGATCTAAAAGTAGAGAGCATCGCTGCTCTCTCGATGACAGGAGGTTGACGATCGCAAAGCTGACGTCGATGGCGACGCTAACGAGGCTGTACTTTGTGCTGCAAAGAGCGTTTGATGCTTTTGGTTTCCGGCGGAGAGCGCGATATGAGAGGTTAGAAATGTGCGGAGATTTTGATGGGGATCGAGAGTTGGGTAAGATATTTTTGAGCTTTTGGGTTAGTGGCGAGGTGGATTTGACGCTGTTCGTTAATTGTTAAATTAATTTTCGATCGATTGATTGTTGAAATGAATTGCATTATAAATTTACAATTGCTATTGTCGTTGTACAAATAATGGAATATTCCTGTTTTAATCATTGTGTTGCGAATAGAGATGAATTTTTAAGCAGTCTATTTGTGGGTCTATGCTTGTAAATGCTAAAAATTGTATCGACTATGGAGAATAATGTATATTTAAAATATATATCGTTTGACAGATTATTAAATTTCCTTTATTATTTCCATAATTCCTAACTAAATTACGATGTAAAACCTTGTATAAAAATTCTCTTAACGATTGAATTATTATTATGAAGCTTTATAAATCAATAAATATATAAACATATAACGTATTCATAAAAGCACATTTTTCCACGTGTCTTTAAAAAGCTCGAGCGCGGAAAAGAGAATTCATGTTCGTTTAATTAAGCGCTCGTAAAAATACTGAAAACCATAGGTTATTTGGTCAACATTTTCATTTACACAAAATACGGTGAAGTCAGGCCGAGAGGGAGAGAGAGAGAGAGAGAGGGAGAGAGCTCGAATAATCGATCCGATAGGATTTGCACTGACTGATGAACGAGCGCGAGTATTTTCGGCGCTAAATAACGATGTCCCCTGTCATTCAGAGAGAAGATGAAAAGGAAATGAAACAGAGACTACTAACTAACTATTGGTTTGAAAATATTTTATTTTCCATTTTTCCCTAAAGAATGATGATAAAAAATTATTTAAAAAGTGTTAACTTTGACAATGTTAATTATTAGGAATAACTACCTATAAAGTAATTGGTTTGAAATTAAAAGTAATTAACAGACGAAAAAGCAGTGTATTTTAAAGTACAAACTTAATTTTGTTTCGTAGAAAATAAATACACTTTTTCAAAGCTACTTATTTATTAAAATAAAAAATAGATTAACTTGATATGCCTTATTAAAATTGTTTAATTCTGCATTAAAAATAAAATGGTATATAATAATCGAAATAATCCAAGCTGCATGCACTTCTCACTTTAAGCCATCTCACCATATTACATTGCTTTAATCAAGAGCAATTTCAGAAGCCAATATTTTTCGAGGTTTCTCGGGCGTTGCAAGTAAAATGCTTTAAACAACTGGAACAGTGGGGAGCAGGAACGAAAAGCAAAACACGCAAGCAACGAAGTAAATAACTGACCCGGGTCAAAATCGTTCGGTACGTATCGAAAAATCGGAGCAAAAGAAACAGAAAGGAAAACGTGGTCGAAAACATCGCGTTTAGACGTCTGCACCCATTGGTTTAGACGGTTTGATATGTTTTCAAAAATCGAGATAAGAAAATGAAGTTTTTTGATTTTGGCAGATCTTATGTAGCAAGATTTATGCACTTTTCGTGAATGAAATTCTGATCTGGATTCATGATTAAAGATTAAAGTTCTCTATTTATTTAGTCTTACTAAACTGCTTTTTTTCTAATGGTATAATTATAAGTTTATAAGTATAAGTAATAAACTTTGTGATATAAATTTTTAAAAAAATTATCCAATACATAATTACGTAAATGTATTTAGGGTGAATTTATTCAATCGATTTTCTTGATATAACTACAATTTTGATTAAAGCGTACATATATGTAGCATCTTCTCTCTACGATCATCAAATGACACAATCGCTTCAGTGACAAATTTTACTACGTAAATGGGTGTCAAAGCATTAGTGGAAATAGGCACCTAGCATATTCTGCTATTACTATTAATTTCTATTATCACTAGAACGTGTGAAATATTGAATTATTGTATTAATTGTTTCATTCTTTTTAAAAATTTTTAAAAAAGGAAGAATTTTAAAAATTTGTTTTCATTTTTTCAAAAAATATACAGTCCTTACTAGCTATTTTTTGTTACATAACATCTTATAAATAGATAACTACTTAAATGCAGCATATACAGCAAATTTCATTATACATTTTGCATGATTAATTAATAAATTATTAAATTATAACAGAGCTATTTGTAACGATTCTTTCACACCATTTACTTTTTAATATAAAAATATACATTTAACTGAGAAGAAAAGGGAATTGCAAATAGATGAAATAAAAATGAAGTTAAAACTGAAATAATCTACTTTAGAATTCAACACCTCTAATAATTAATGTAAATGCTTAATTTTGAATAAACCGCGAAATTCAATACAGCAAATTAATTACATTTTCCTTGATATGCAAATTAACCAAATTTAGAGTTAATAGTTACAGCCTTATTGAAACTGAAATTCGAAATAACAATTAATAGCTATCCAATAAGAATTAAATGCTAATACTAAATATGATTATCGCAATTATTGATTAGTGTCAAGCGATACCTTTTACATCGCGAATCCGTCACAAAATTCGATATTCAAACGCATTTCGTATTACGTTACACCAGACACCAAATGCGCTGCATTATCGACGCCTCCAATACCCTAACCTATCATATCAAATATCCTTGCGCCTATCATATCAAAATAAATAAACTATAACGCGCCATCTGCTCCCATCTAAAACATTGTCACGGGCAACAATTTACACTCTAATACAATCCTTTCCTCCAGGAAGCGTATCATCTTATAGCCGGCTCGCAAAATCCATCCGCAAACACTCAATCTCACACTCCCGTATACGTCTCAACCCTCGCTGTTGATACAGGCGGAGGGGGACGCCAAGTGCGACAACAAGCACGTATAACAAATCAGTAAGATTGTCGGCAAACCGCGCGACTCTCCGCAGGTCCCGAACGCTTTTATCACGACTCTGTCTCTCTTTCTTCCCCTTTATATAAGGATTCAGCGACTAGCTGCGCGCGAAACGAGAGGGACGAGGAGAGCGCTACGCACGATCAGCCACCCTTAATTTCGCCGGCGCTCGGCTCTGTGTCTGTATAAAAGAACGGCGCCGGAATGGATTGAGAAGAAAGGGAGGCAGGAAGAAAATAGACCGGCGTCGTTTGATTGCGCGGTTGGATCCTTACGTGTTTTCTGGAGTCCTGGCTCTCGTTTGACGCGCGTTACGCGCGATTTCACGATCAATCTGGTTTGCGCGGGGATGATAGAAAAGGCGCGGGTCTAATGACGTTTGTTTTATGCGAGTGCGAGGTCGGTATTTATGGGTGATTGTGGGATGGGATTAAATTGTCTCCTAGTATTTGATATTTATGATAAAAATTATGTTAAAAGCAAACTAACTTTTTATAACTTTACTTTTCATACGCAGCAATAAATTTATTTTATTCGAATTTTTGAAAAACTAAAGAGTTATGATGAAATTTACATTTCTTACGAAGTAATTTTTTTTAATTTTTACTGCATAAGGTGTAAATTCCGGTAAGGAGTAAACTTTTGCTTTGATTTATTTCTTTGCTTTTAAGGAGGAGCTTACACCAATAATAAAAGAATAACATATTTGTCTGTTTTATGAAATATTTTTCAAAATAAATTCTTATTTGGAAATTGCATTTAGAATATTATTATGAATTTTCTGATATATCGATCCGTAACAATTGTAGTATAAATGTATTTGTGTATTATTACTTAATTATCTTATAATTGATACTTCGCGCAACTACACTCCTACGTTCTGGTATAAATACAAGTATAAATATAAATAACCAATAACATTAGATATGTCTTTAAACTGTTAATGAAAGCTTTTACTGATAATGAAAGGAGCCCGAAATTTCAGTGCTCCTTTAAAAATTCATAAATCTCAATTAAAAATGAATGAATTAATTAATTCTTCAACTTCTTAAGTCCACTAAATACTCAAAAAGCGACCTGTTCCATCAGGTCTGATTAAAAAAAGCCCCTCGAAACTGAAATTCAGCCGCTCTAAACCGACCCCAGCCATCCCAGCTCCTCCGCTTGATTCATCGCGCATTTCACATGCGGGCGCGCGTCTTGTCTTCCTTTACGACCTCCCCACCCCCCTCCGCTCTTGATCGTCCCTTTCTAGGAAGCGCGCTGCACACGCGTTCTAAAACGATTGCTTACTTGGCCACGTGGAGAGAGAAACCCTTTGAAAGCGTTGACGTATCCGCACAGCGAAGTTGGGAGGTGAAAGTTGCGCGAGTGGAGGCCGATGTTTGCTTGGCGATTATTTAGCGTAGGAGAGAGAAAGCGGGGGGGGGGGGGGAGTGGGGGCCGTATAAAATGGAACGTTAAGTTCGGGCGTAAAATGCTTTTTATGTAAGGCCGGATGGATTTTTATACGGCTGATGGGGGAATACCCCGTAGGAGGAGCTTCGGTTTATTGGGTGTTAAATATTCCAGGGCTTTTCAAGATTTTTACGGCTAAGGAGCGCTCGCGTTATCGCGAGATTGAGTCTAGCGTTATTTTATTAAATTATACAAAATTTACGGCGAGCCCACTGATGTATTCGATTATCCACGCTAGTTTTATAACGGATCCGAATCACCGTTATATTCAATCTAGCTAATCATGTTTGCTCGAAAAATTTAGCCTTTCCTCAAGCTCTGTGAACACGATCCTTCAATATGCTCTACAGCATATAGATGATGTGTTATTACAAGTCTTACAATAACAATCGTGCGCAACAGTTATCACTACTCAGAAATGCATAAAGTAGCAAGTCCATTTTTTAGCATGCTGATTTGACTTATGTTGTACATAGTTACTGCAGGTACAAAACAGGTTGTCGCACTGCAGCTCTACTGAAAGCTGATGAAAAAAGTCTAAACTCCCGTAAGAAAAAAACTAGAGAGAAAAAAAAATCGCAGCCTCACGCGCAAAATCGAAGTGGCAAATTGCCTCGCCCGTTTAGCTTATACACACTTGGTGGGGTGCATGCGCGAGCAAGCGATTTAGCTGGAAAAGAGGTGCATAATAACCTCCTCTACGCTTAATGCGTGTGTGCATATACACACTCACACACATATACATATATATATATATTTATTTATATCTGGAGGCCACGTGTTGTCTCGCTCGCGTAGGTGGGGATGTTGCAGCGCAAAATTGTGTCAGCGCTTCTTCGGCACAGCACTTTGCTGGAGGCCCAGGAGGGTCGAGGATTTTTCATGCGTTCTAGGAAGAGCATTTTTTTGTTAACCTGAAAATGCATGCTTATATGTATGGAGAAGCGCTTGTTTTAATGCATTCTGGATTCGGAAATGCGCGCGAGAGATAGAGTTGTTAAAAAAAAAAAAGAGAGAGGCAGAGAGAGAGAGAAAGAGGGGGAGAGCGCTCTGATGGCAAAGTTTTTTAAAGAGAGTGCCGGATTAGAACGTCACAAGAGCGCGTTTTTCGCTGAAATCGCGCGGGGAACTTTTGTGGCAAGTGGGTATTGTGGAGGAAGAGTGACGTTTATATGAAACGTAAACTTGACGCTGTCTCGTGCATTGAGAGATATTATTTACTAAATATTACTATTTTTAATAATGCTTTATTTTTCTTGCAAAATTATATGCATAAATATAAATAATTTTTTCTGTATTCCAAAGTGAAAATTTCTGTCGACGTAGAAATTCTTTATAGATAAAAATTATCATTTGTGAATATGAATTATTATTTATATAGAACAAACTAAAAATGGTAATACAAAAAAAAAATAAATATAATTTTGAACAGTTAAAGCTGTAAAACAGCTTTCACTGGTCCCTTAATATACTCTCACTTCAAAACCAAATAACTCTCTCCTAATATCATACACACCATACCAAACATTCCCATCCACCCCATCCAAAAAAACTTAAACCGATATATCCTTATCTTTATCAATCGCGTCTGCACGTCGAGACCTTGAAAAAAAGACGCATACCACACCAACCCCCCTCCCCCGCTCTAAAAACCCGACTAAAGCACCCAAGTATACAGTGTCATCCTCTTCCGATACTCGCTCCGCACGCCTACACTCTGGCCTAGTCTTCGCGGCTGCACTTCAAGGGCCACTCGAGGCTCTATAAGGCCGCTATCGCGGCGCCCCGATGTATCTTTGCCGCGGGCGCACCAAACAAAATGCAGCCTGCATATGCGAGCGCGGCTGGCTAGATGCGTGCGGTAATACGAGTGCTCGCGCACTGCGGCTGCTCTGCTGGCCGCGCGGATAGGAAGCAGAGGGGGACAGATTAAGAGAGAGGGGGGGGGGGATAAAGGGATTGCGCCGGCTTGGGAATGAGGGATCGGGGCTTTCCTAAATTTTCAATGAGAAAGCGATATATTGATACGGGAATTAAGGAGTAATGAGGGAATGTTGGTTTTCGTTGGGAGCTTTTTTGTGGTTCTATTGTGGGAACAGAGGTGATTATGAGTTTTTCGAAATGAATAATTAACGGTTTTTTTAGCGGAAATTTTGTTATGTGCGTTTTTGTTTCGAATTATTTCAAATTTTTTGTTCTTATTTGTACGACTTTTATGCTGGGATTAATTTTACAATAAGTTAAAATTATAAAAACTTTATCTACTAAATTATACATACTGTAAATATTTATTTTAATGGAATTGAATTATTTAGAAAATGTACGTATAATAAATCTTATTTTCTAACAGTGGTTATACTGTTTTACATGTTTTAAATATCGCTATTACAAAAAAAGGGAAAAAATATGAAAAGTCAAGATCATAAATTATAAGCACAGATTTTAAAAGCTTCTTATTATCAAAAGATTTATTTTATACTTTTTCAGTTATTCCACATTTATAAATATAAGATGTACCACATTTAAATTTAGAAACAGTATTCGCTTATATCACAAAAACATTATCAATAAAATGAACCCGTCATCCATCCCGCCAGATATCCCAACGTTCCAAATTCACGAAAATCGCGGAAACTAAACCGCATTATTGCCTCTTCCACGCATCCCCGACCTCCTCCAAAGGCCCCGCAAAAAGCCGCTCCTTTTGCCAAGCCTCAAAGCGCCAAACCGAGCGCTCCGATGTTCTCAAACGCAAACCAGTCGAAACATCGGGGAGGCGGGCGCAAAAACCACCGTCCGCACACCTGTACCCAGAGCAGCGCTTTTTCCTCCGCGCTCAATCAATTTCCAAAAAAGAAAACCACCCCCCCCCCTACCCCCACCCCTCTCGCGGCAAAAGATAGAGCAAGAGAGGCTCCGCTGACCGGATCCGATCGAGGCGGATGCTGCGTCTCCTCTGTACACACATCCAGGCTTGCGTGCACGTCGAACAGGGCGTTGTACCCCTCTCCGTCTCGCTCTAGATCTCTTTCTCTCGCTCTGCGCGCGCGGGGTGCTATAGTAGTAGGGGAGAGCTCGCTGCGCGCGCGAGCTCCAAGGGGGTGGAGGGGAGGGGGGTGCGTGTATAGGTGAGAGAGAGGGAGCGAGCGAGATAGAAAGTATGGAAGGGCGTCGCGACGCTGCTCGGCGGGCGCTCGCTGAACTAACGCCAGCGCGAGCTGCCGAGGCGCGTCAGTGTCGAGCCCGTGATCGACGCGAGCGTACGCGTTACGAGAGCGCCCGCGCGCAACCCGCCGCCCGCTCGTCCTGTCCCTAGTACTGTGTATAAGCCGCGTAACGGAGCGCAACGTGCAGTGTTGTTCGTGTTGTTGCCGTGTAGAGCACCTACCTGATTTTTTTTTCTCCCTAAGTAGAAGACGGCAAGATGACGCAGAGCTGGAGGTTACCGTGGTTCCTCGGTCAAGTGTGCGCGAACACTGCGCGCTTTTGAGTGAACGGATGGTTTGTTCGTTTTGTTGATTTATTTGAAAAGAGTTCGGTGCGAGAACGGTTAGAGGTGAGCGGCCGCTGTGTTACTTTTGCCAGTGCGAGATCTAAAGTTTGACAAGCTGCGCAGAGAAGACAAGACGTACCGGCCGAGTTTAAGGAAGTGGAAAATTGCAGACAAGGTATATAGGGCGCCGGAGATGCGCGCCGGCTACTGGAGAAACTCATCGAGTTCTCGCACGTGCGAAATTTCTTTCTGTCTTCCAGCCTGGGACGTACGTAGAAATTGAATGTTAGCCGGGGGTAGAAAAGTTCGAACCCCGGATGCACGCGGGACTTTTCCTGGAATTCGAACGAGAAGCTCGCGCAACTTGTTTGAATATATACGTTGCCGCCGCGCGGCGAACCAATTTGAAGCTCGCTCTAGCGCGCGTGTTCGAGCGAACACGGAGGAGGTTATGGATAGCACAGAGCTTGGCGTTAGGATAAACAATTTCGGCCACGGCTGATTTATGGGTATCGTCAAGGTTATGGAGATTCGGGAATTTCTTCCGCGGCGTTTGGAAATAGGCCATTTTTCAGGGAAGCCCGTGTTGATAGGTTCTTACGTGAGTTCAAAGGAAAATAAACAGGCTAGAGAAAAAGGAGGTTGAAGGGGAGGGTTGGAAGATGGGCCTCTTGCTTTGAAATGGATAGTTTCTGCTTATTCGCTTGACGTTTAAGACCGTTGGTTACAAATCTGGTTAACAGAATATACAAACACATGATCTGTTGTACCAGACACTTTTTACTGATTAATGTATTGATTCGTGAGTGGAAAATTTCTTTCACAAATGGAATGGAATCAATTTTTATTATTACTACAAATTGTAAGCGCATATTTTGCTGAACGTCACGTAAAATTTAAAATTACGTTCTGTTGCATACAGAATTTTTTTTTTTAAACAAAAATAATTTTTTGCTGTTTTCGAAAATAATCATATAAAATATGTAATTAATTTCCTGCTGAGAATTTAACCAGGATCCGGCCAAATATGCTTTAATATAAATAAACTAAGTTACGTATCTGATCAGATTCTGGTTAATTTTGTATCAGGATTTAACAGCTTAAAAATAATAATTTTTCATTGTACGTAAGAACAGAATTCGTGTCAATGGATAATTTTATTTTTGCATTACAAATTAGTTTCAAATTTGTAATTTTATGTCAATATATTACGTGAAAAAACATAATTACATGCTAATTTGCAAGTACAAACATTTTTATTTGAATATTTACAATGTTAGGGTAGGCGAATTACACATGCCATAGCCAGCTTGTATTACCTCAGCATGTCGATTAAGCAGGCTTTAGTATGATTCATCATTCAAGATATTAAATTAGACGCTCTTTTGACCGTGGGTAAACGTCCATTATAAAAACCAATTTGATATATTGGAAGCACAATTCAATTTCGCGCTGCCTCCAGCCAGATGAGGAAATTTACCTGCAGAGTACAATATTATACTTTCAGCGTGTTGGCTCATTTCAAACGTAAGCCACTAATCTACACTGTTTTCATCCCGTTTTTCCATTAATAGCAATTATGTTTTTAAATTCAATAAGCTATAATCTTGAAAAAGTATTTTTTCATTTATTGTGTTAATTATTTTTAATTAAATGGAATAATAATTTAGAACTGTAAATTAATAATCGATTTAGACTCCAAAGTTCTAATGAACTCATTAGTAAACTTTTTACTAACAAAGACATTACTAATTAGTAATTTGCAATAGCTTGCTTCATTATCGTAAAAACATATCATTATTGCTACTAAAAAGACTTCAATTACCGCTAGTTCTGCCGAACGAGTTACAGTTTTTAATAAACTTGCAACACCGTAAAAATATTTTACACAGAGCGTATATCCGCCGCAGAACCACAATCCACATCGGCCTTTACTCTGTTACCGCGAAAAGCTAGAATCAATTAAATTCCGCCTATCAGTACATATTCATCAGATCTATCTCACTCCGCTCGGCGTCAAATCCTCCCCGCCCTCTTCCCGAAAAAAGCGCGTAAAAACGAAATCGAAAAAGTTAAAAAAAAAAGAACCCGAATCGGGCTAGCGCTAGCGCTCGCGCAGTCTCCGTGCATCCCGATAACCGCTTTACGATTCGCTGTAAATCGTAGTCCAGAGAGCGCGGGGGCGCGAGCTAGAGAGAGAGAGAAACACGCCGTTGGAGGCTTTGATGTCGCGCGCGCGGTAACAATGGAAATGGCGCATGTACTGCGGGACCGCCACCGCAAATAAACCCGAATTCGACAAATGTCGAAACCACGTTGATCGCTGGCCGCGCACCGATAGTTTCGGCTCCTCTGTCTCTCTCTCTCTCTCTCTTTTGCTGTCTCTTTTTCTCTCTTTTTTCTCTCATTCTCTCTTTTTGCACGCCGGGCAAATCTCTCCCCCGCTGGTCGCCGGAAAAGAGCTGGAAATCGTCGCGTCCGCGGCTAGCCGAGCACTTCCGCGGCTCGTTCCGTCTCGCTTCGCCGCGCGAGCGCGATATTTTCCTCTTGTTCTCTCTCTCTCTTTCTCTCTCTCTCTCTCTCTCGCTCGCTCCAGGACAAAAATGGGA
>UELX01002820.1:0-27722 GCA_900480035.1 Eupelmus urozonus
GTTTCAGAGATAAAGAGGGATAATTCAGAAATCAAGCAAAAATATCGCAAAATATCAAGAAAACAACGTCAAATCGAGGAAAATAGCGTAAAAATGTCGAGAAATAACGTAAAAAAGTGAAAAAATATCGTAAAATGCCTCGAAATAACGGCTAGTTTCGGAAATAAAAAAATTCTTATACACGGCGGCGGCGGCGGCGCTGGCGAAATATCTTTATAATATAGAGAGATATATAAACACTATGTAGTTTGGCTAAAAATATATGTAGATCATTTTATAACCCTATTACATGTTTATGTTACTATAAAAGAAAATCTTCTAACTAAACTTTTAATTCTGTTTTAGCTGTGTATTAGCCCAAAGGAAACTTTAAGATGTCTTCCGCAGATCTCAAGTTACTACAAAGCAATCTTAAAACAGCATCAGCTTTAATGACTAGTCAAGTCCAATACGAACGTGTTGCTATTTTTATCGGAACTACTAAGTCTGGAAAAAGTTCACTAATCAATTATCTGATAGGTAGTAAACTGATTGGAGAGCGTAATAATGAATCCATGCCAATTACTATCAATACAGTAGGAACATCATTTGGGCCGAAAATAGGCCGAAACGCGTTATCCGAAACCATTGTCCCAACTAGATGGGAAAGCAAAGAAAATTTTCCTAAATTAGCACTGTGGGATTCACCTGGATTTAACGACAATCGAGGGCCGATTCAGGATATTACAGGTGCTTACTATACTTACGAGCTTTTTAAGAACGTTAAATCGTTTAAAATTGTTTTGGTAACCGACATAAACGATATTGCTAACAGTAGAATAAATCCATTTTTGGAACTATTGCATTCAGTTGAAAGTTTACTAGGAGGTAGAATGTGTGACTGCTTCTCCAGTATCGTACTAATATTCACTAAAATTCCAGATATATTAAACGATAATAGTAACATAAATAAAGATTTTATTGCTAAAATATTGAAGCATCAAATTTTGTCTACTTCGTCTATGAAGATATCTAAAACTGCAAAGGATTTTGTACAATATCTGGTGGACAATAACAATAATATTGGTTTATTCAAAAAAGCTAAGGCTGGTCCTATTACTAATAATATTGATGTAGGTATCATCCAAGCCATACAAAATGCGGACAGTATACGTGAAAAATTATTGAAAAATGCTATAACGCCGAGTATCGCTGATGGATCAAAAATTTTCTTGTTTAATGTTCGTCATAAACTGTTCTTTTCACAATCATTTAATAAATTTCAAAAAACATTGAGCGACAAATTCGATAATGAACTTAACCATTACAATAATATTTTAAAAAACGAGGCATCGAAAGAGACATTATACTCAACCAAGTACGATATGACTTCTCAAGCAGATCAACTAAAAAAACTTCTTAATTCTAACTTTAATTTCGAAAAAAAACTAGTTATTCTCCAAAAAAATTATCCAAAAATCAAAGAGATAAAAAATAATAAATTGGTTGAAAACTCGAAACTGATGGACTTCGTAGACCGATTACTAAATCTGAAGGAAAGCAAGCATTTTGATATTAATCTTCAGTGCTTAATTCGATCATTTATATTAAAGATTGAAAAAATCATCGTTGATGTCAACTTAAAGGTAAATGAAATTGATAAGAAGGAGCTTCAGGCAATAACGAGAAAAATTAATAATGATTATTCAGAAATAATCAAGGAACTAGAAACCAAACTTCAAGAAATAAAGGATCATAATGAATCTGTTAAAAAAGAAACTCCTGTTTATAAATCTTGCGATCCTATGGAAGAAACAATACTCGATGTAATGGATCCTACTAAGAAAGAAATATTGAGAATTTTGAGGCGCTTCCCAACTTATAGAGAAAATCCTGCTAGAGGTGTGATTATCTGTGGGGAAACTGGACATGCAAATTTACCAGCGTCAAGATCAGATTCACCAGCTTCTTCAGTCTTAAACTTGTTAAATCCTGCTAAAAGTGTGATTATCTGTGGGGAAACTGGACATGCAAATTTACCAGCGTCAATATCAGGTTCACTAGGCTCTTCAGTCTTAAACTTGTTAAAAGGATCTACGACCAATAAAAATTTTGGAGGTTTTTGGTAAACTTTGAAATACTTTGAATAATACTGCAGAATCCAAAATTTTGAGAAATAAATATATTATTTTTTCAATTATTTTTTAATTAAGAAGATGTAAAAGGGACGATTAGGATATCTTTACGGAATATTATATGGGAACCTAAATATTACGTCGAAACATTAATTAGATCAGTTGGAAGACATGTTTATCTAAAGATTGTATATTTTTGGGTTTCTGTAATAAATAGAAGTAATAACAATAAATATTTATTATTTCGGAAGATATGAATTTTGAATGGGATATCATAATTTTTTAATCTTCTTTCGCGTTGCGGATTTTTTATGTATTATTATTATATATTGTATGCCAAATAAATACATTTTTTCCACATTATATTTTTCCATTTATTAAGTATATATATACATGAAAGGTTATTTTTTCAATAAAATTGTCCCCACGGTACATAATTAGTCAATATAACAATAATAACAATCTTTTAAAAGAAGAATAATTTTAACATTTATGTCATTCGAATTTGACAAGTGAAAAAAATTTATTATGATTTTATAAGTTGCTGCGTTTACTACATTTTGAACACCGTTTCTGAGCAAATTTGTTAGATATACGCCATATTTTGTTTAAGATGCTTACTACTAGCACAATAAATCACTACTTAAAAAAAAATTAGGAGAAAATCATCTTTCTAAAAAAATATAATTAATAAACATTTTTTAATTATCTTTTACCCGATCCAATGCGAATTTAAAAGAATTTATACATTTGTTTACTTAGCTACATATAAAATTATGTGTTCGTTAGATTAGTTTGTATATGTTGAGTAACAATTTATACATTTTTAAAAAAAAGTCAATTGCAATTGATACCCTCTATATCAAAAATAGTATTTGAAACACATGCGGAAATAAAATCTCGACTTTGGTGATTACCTAAACTACATACTTTTTGATACACTGTTCGTTTTACTCGGGTGCTAAATCAACTCATATGGGAATTACCTACTATGCACACTAGTTTTGTAATTTACTATCTCGTATAGGTATTGAAAGCTGCTATTTTTTACATTACTAAACTTTTTTACTTTACTAGTTCACTGTATTTTAAATTATATTATAATTGAAACAATTGAATTGAATAAATTGAAGTTATAGTAAAGTACGAAAGTATACAAAAATATATATAAATGTAAAAAATATAGTAAATTTAAAAAAAAAAATATACAAAAACTAGAAAGACGAAAATGTAGTTAAATTCTATACTAAAAAAATATATAAAATAATAATTATTTTATATATTTTTTCTGTTTTTTCCGTGGCATTAGACAACTTATTTATAGGCTTTCATTACGATAAAGAATGAGAAAAAAGAAGGATCTAAGATGAGAAGCATCCGGAACGCAGTCGCAAAACAGGGCGCAATTATTTTTACGACAGTTTTTCCGCAGTGGTGCGGCTCTCTCTTTCTCGCCCTATTCCTTACCCAGCCGCAAGAAGAAAAAGGAGATAGGGCACCCTTTTCTCGATCCCTCCGGCTTCTTCACGCCGAAGATTTCCGAGTCGTCGCGCTGCTGAACCGATGCAAATAAAAGCGTCAAATAAATTTCGATACCGATCTCCGGGCTCTCTGTTATATACGCGGCTAGATAGGAGTCGCGAAGAGAAAATGAACGAAGAAGGGATCAACCCTTTCTTTTTGCAAGTCAAGATTCTCCCGCGGGGCATTTCACGAGGCTCGGGCGCTCTCTTCTTTATTCATTCGGGATTAAACTCTCAAACACTTGCCGATCTCCGGCTCGTAAAAAAAGAAACTCTTGCTCTCTGTCTTCTCTCACGCTGCCCCCATTCGAAAGAAGTCACAAGACTCCATTAATTACCATCGCAGAATAAATGGTAATTAATGGTAATGAATGGCCTTTTCGCACTTTTGGTGATAACGTCGTTTCGCGCCTGGATTTTTACTGCTCTTTAACCCTTTTTGCCGACTTGCTGTTCTAAACCCTTCTCCTACTAGTATTGCTTACATCATTAAATATACTAACAAATGTATTTTTACAATTTACACATCTGTTACGAAAGACACAAATATTAAATTATTTTAATATGTCAACGGAATTATTTCAGTTTTAATAAAAATTTTCAATTTTATTTAATTTACGTACTGTAGCACATGTGAAAACATTGATCCAAGGAATTGCAGAGCAAACTTGCAAACATCACAAGGCAACAATTGAAGGGTGGCAGGCAGGGTAGTGAATTTTAATATTACAAGCTCCCTAACACAACCGAGAAAGCAGATAATAGAGCCAAAGTCCAGCCCATATGTAATCGTAACCACACGTCTACACACAGCCCGAGCCGGCGGAGATTCCGAGCGCCTTTGAGGCGCGAGGGAGGGTTCGAAACGTTGAAATAGAAATTGAATGGACTTAGAGTAGCCTTTGAAAAGGGGAGGGTAGGTCGGCCGCTCGTCACGGGCGTCGAGCCCGTGTCTTCGAAACGAGCACGAGCGCGAGCAGCGGTCAGCGCGATACTAGACGTACAGCCCCTCCACGTCGGACTTAGGTCTGTATTATGTGATCGCAGAATAGCGAAATGGACGAGAAAGAGCTGCAGCCCCCGCGGATACGCAAGCCCACACACACCTCTCCATTGTCCCGTGAACTTGGCGACAACTTCGCGCCCGGAAAAGGCTTGGGCCGAAAGGGGGCGAAGTGGAGCGCGAGTTTCGAGCGAGCTTTTGTCGTGAAGCGCGACTGAGCGACGTTGGTGAGAACCTGCTGGAAGTACTGTATTCCGCGTGCGATGCAATTTTTCCGTAAATCAATAATGTTCTTGTGTGAAGAAGAAGGAAAAGCATCTGTACAAAATAGTGATGTGCACTGGTCGAAGAAAATATCTTTTAAAATATTCATGAATACCTAGTAGAATTTGATGAGATCAAAAAATTATTTAATATGATTACGTAGTTTCATATGTTTTAAACGATGCTATTTTGTAGACTAACTGAAGGAAAAATTATCAATTTTATTCCGAAATATATAGAATTTTGTTTAGATACAATAATTTTGAATTTATTTTTCTAGTTTATGAAAATAGAATAAAGCAATATACAATACTAATAAAAAATGAAGTTTCCAAATTAATGCCACTTAAAATAAAATTAATTAAATTTTCAGCAGACATGTACTTCGAATTTCGACCATATTCACAGCAGATAGCCCGAAATAATCTCTTTCAAATAAAGCGCCGATATATGAACTTTCAAACAGCCGTCAAGTTTTTAATTAACTGAAAATAGTTGAAGCCCTTGCTTCACATTTTAAAGTTGTGAAATTGGGCTGCGAAAGCGCGAGGGCGGCCAGAGCCAGAGAGCGGGAGATCGCGAATCACAAAAATACGTAGCGCGGATGAGAATGAGGAGGTGCAGCAAGGCCGCAAAAGTTTTGTCGACGCCGGCAGCTTAGCAGTTCGCGCCGCGAGCACCAGATGTCAGCATCGGACGGCTGTATCGTAATCCTCTTTAACAATCTGTCGATTCTCAGATTTTACCGAGCAACCCAAATATTCCGCAAGCTTATAAATTTAGTCATCAGAAGATTGATGTTCGGATAAGAGGAGAGCGCGCGTCGTAAAAGCCAAAAGGACAGCGAGAAAAGCAATGTCTAGGGTTAACGCCGGCTTGGCTTGGACATAGATATAGAGAAAAGGGGGATGAGAGCGGCCAAGAACGGTGGAAGGTGCCGTACGACAATTTAGGGGTGTAAGACGGGCTGACCTCGCTCGCTCGCTCGCTCGCGCTGGGCAAGCCCCCATTTATACTCTATTACCACTACATTAGTCTACACCACGGGGATTTATGATACTGTACTCAAAGTCCGGCGCTCGCCCGGCACTCCACTCCACTGGACGAGCGTCGTAAAGTTACGGGACAATCCGCGACGAGCTTGCGCGCCTTATATTTGCCTAATCGAATTAATCTGCGCTCGAATCCGGGCCCTCTGAACGGCCGAGCGTATTAATATGCGAAACTTTAATCCGCGGTAAGCAAGTTTTGTAAACCGGCACAAGTACGTAATTCGACATTATAAGCTTGGCGAAAGTCAAGCGAGGGAGAGGGGGGTAACTCTCTCGCCGTTTACCGCTGCGCTCGCAATTTAGCCGAGAATTTTTAATTCGATCGATAAGTACTTTCGAGACTCGTTCTTCCCCCGCTCCCTTCTCTCTCTACCTGGGTAATTGCGAATTATGATAATTGTACCGAATTAAATGGCGGCTGGGACGAGGGAGAAAAAAAGGAAGCAAGCCGCGAGGAGGCGAAAGAAGCGCGAGCTTTTGTACTTTTTACTTTTGGTGCCCGCGCTCACCCCGCGACGCGAGCGTTTAATTACCGCTATCTGGCTAAGCGTTTCGCAGCTCGCGACTCACTCCCGGAATCGCATGGCCGATGTAAATTACCGCGACCGACCGACAAGACTCTGTCCCCCCCACCCCCGCCTTTTATCTTCTTTATCGCTCGAGTATTTTAGCGGTTATTTTTCCCGTTAGGAGGCATGAGGCTGAACCGACCTGCAGCGAAGATACAACACACGAAAGCGCGGACGACCAAATTAGCTCGCGGGGGCTTAAATGAGAAAATTTTTAATTATGCCTTATCGAAAAGCAATCTTCCCTCCTTTGCTCGACCGAGATCAACGTGCGGCGAAGCTTCTGCTCTGCTCAGCGATTTCTCGTATTTATGCTTGTTTCGTGGATATATTCCGGCTATACTATTTTATCTGGTTGACCGATTATTCTTTCCAAGAAAGTTTACCTTTTTGTTTAAAAATTTTTTCCGCAAGCTTCTTGTAAAAAGTTACAAGTTAATGCATCTATGAATTTGTAAGTAACGTCATTTTAAAGATTTTCTTATGCGGATAAAAAATTTATAAATCTGTCTAAATTCTGAATCAGACAAAAGTCGTAAAAGCTCACCCACTTTTTTTTAGAAATACACTTCACAAAAAATGCAGTTAATATTCCTTCAGGAAAATAACAAAGACATAAAATTCCGAATGCAGCGAAAAGAAAAAAAAGTAGCCCGGCGCGAGCCCGGCTAAAAATGATAAAGGCCGCAGCAATCTGCCGAATTAGCGCAGCATCGCCGGGGCCTGAAAAAATACGCATTCCCTCGCTCTGAAATATGAGTTCGTAAAATTTCGGTTTTAAGAGAGAAAGGGCGGCAAGATAGAGGCGCGCACTCGAGCGGTTAGCCGAGGAAGAAGGCTAGCTGCCTGCGCGCTCTGAATTCGCACGCGCGCGCGCGGCTGGGCGCGAGAATATTAAAACCGCGCGCGCGCGGGGACGGCCGAGAGCCGTCGATGATAGGATAAATAATTCAGCTTGTTTCGCGGCCGTGTCTGCCTTATTAGTTCGGAGGAGCCGTAAAAAAAACTTATTACTTACGCCCCCTCGGCGCGTAAAGCCCGCGCTCTGGAAAAGCGCGATTTCGGGGGGACGGGGAAAGCGCTGCAGTTTTTCGGGAGGGTGGGAGACTATGTCGCTGGGAGAGAGAAAAGCGGCGTCGATGTATAGAGCTACGGGCGCTCTATATATTGAAAGGCGCTGATGGCTCGGCATTAACAATTCAAGCGGTTCGACAGGCGGTGAGCAGCCCTCTTTCGTGTAGGTATATTCAGCCCGGAGATCGAGCTCGCGTGCCGGCGCGCGTTATCGGATAATAGGGCCGATACGTGGGCTGCGAGGGGGAGAAAGTGGCGAGAGTAGAGGCTTCAATGGCCCTTCGATCGTTTCGCCGCTTTCTTTTATGGATATCGATAATTGATTCCGCCGCGAGGCTTGTGTGTTAGGGCTGCGAGAACAGGCCACGGCTCGTTTAGCGAATTATCTTATCGCTTGCTTTTACAAGTGTGTATCTTGCTAGTTAAACATTTACAGGCTATTGACGGGTAGCATTGTTTTCCCTCGTATTTTATGCTGTATTGGTTAGGAGAGCCGTGCGAGCGCGTGCGGTGGGAATCTATTATTTAGGGATTTTGTTCGGTTGCTTTTGCCTATGCAAACATTGATGATTAAGTTGAGAAGTGACAATCTTTTATGTAATAATTTATAAAGAAATTTTAGTAATTGATAACAGTGTATTAATTACAAAAAAAAATTTTGAAATTTAATTCTTTTAAAAGATTTAATTGGCTAGGCCTAATTAATTATATCTTAATTATATTAATAATAAGGCAATCTCGTATTTGAGTCCTAATTAGTATCTATACAATTTTTTATTCTGATAACGACAGACATAAATTCAGAAACAAAAAATAAATGATAAATAAATAAGTTACAAAATTATACCTCATTATCACTATCCTTTTACAGATAAAGAAACATTAGAAGAAATATTACAACTAGATTCACGTATACTTTTCCCAGTACTCCACCTTCGATAAGTAGCAATCGAAATTCTAATAACAGATGAAAACACGAGGGAATCAGGCCAATCATTCGCCTGCGCGAAGCCTGCTTAGCCGAGCTCCCTGCTCTTGGGTCTGCCGTGCAGCAGGCGCTCTTTCGCTTCGGCTCTCCGCTACTTTGTTGCCGTTCAGCCTCAGCCTCACTCTCAAGACAGAAAGTATATAAAGGGAAAAGGAAAAAATGCCTAGAGCGTTGAAATGCGCGGCGAGGAGAGCGACTCAAGAAGCGATCCATAGCCATTTAGAAGTTTTAATAACATTACGATATCTATATGTATATAAGCTCTCTCCTCACTCTCTCTTACGCGAGCGAGCGCGCAAAAAAAGAAGGAAGAAATAAAATCGACGGAAGCGCGGGGCGCGGTTCTCTCTCTCTCTCTCATCTGTGTCCTACGGGGGCGCGAGTGCCTTTTTTCGTTCTTCCTCTCGGAGCGTCTCTCCCTCTGTCGCATCGGCGGCTCCTGGGAAAAGCTGCAGAGCAGGAGCGGCCCGGCGAAGAAGAAAGTTTATAAAATATTTAAAAGTACGGAAACGTCGTCCTATCGCCCTGGGCGATAAATTTCCACTTACATTTTATTTTCGTTTCACCGTGTTCGTCGTCGTCGTCGTCGTTCGTTTCGCCACGCTTCGTTCTCTTTTTCTCCCTCTCTCTCTGCTGCCGCTCTTGCTTCTCGAACAACGAAGAGTGAAGAGATGGAGACGAGAGAGCGCCAGTAGAAAAACACCAAGATGAATGTACCAGCGCCAGGGGAACGAGAGCCGCCGTCTGCGGAAGGGCATAAATATTATCAATTAAAAATTTTACCCGCTATTGTCGTTTCTACGATAGCGGGCTCTTGAGCGACGATTTTTTTTTCTCACTTTTTATATTAAGAAAGTTGAAGACCGCGAGCCTTCATTCTTATCCCTACAAATAAAATAGATTGATTTTGCAGAATAATTTCAGTATAATCATATCGATTGACATAAAGGTTCAGCTATGCGCAAACATTTCACGGACCACGAGTTTGCGAGAAAGTCACACACCCACACATAAGCATCTCCGTAGAGCGAGCGAGTCGATATCTAATTTCCCGGAGTTACACGGGAGGCGGCGTAATGCAGAAGCACGCGGTGCCGTAATAGAACGCATCGATTCCCATCGCACGCGGCAAATAAGAGCGTAGCCGCGCGCGTCTTTGCTTTACACACACACACCCACACACACAAGTATTACACTCTGAGAGTTCCGAATTAGACGCCAGGGCTGCGAGCTCGCCAAGCTTGTGTATTTTCCGGTCGGCGATGCGAGACCTATTTAACGGGCGCGAGTCCGGTAATGGGATTCGAACGCGGCCCTCGCGGGAGCCATTCCCGAGCATGCGGTTATCTCGGCGGCGTCCGTCTCCTCTCTCTCTCTCTCTCTCTCTTGCTACTTTTTTTTACCCTCCGTCGCTGTACTGCTTTATATGCTTCGCGGTTCGAGGCCGAGCAATTTTGACGATGTGTTTTAGCGGAGAGAAGCTGCTTACGGACGGCGGTGAAGCTTATGCATAAGCGCAAGCGCGCGGGATGAAGGAGGGAGCGCGGTTTTTCGAGAGAGAAAGGCTGCTATACTGCCAGCGACTAATTCCTCTGGCCCTTCTCGTGCGGCTTGCCTCGAGATGCACGCAAAACAATATCTAACGATGTTCGAGGGGCTCGCGCGCGCGCGCTCGAAGGACTCGCAGGTATTTCAGCCGCCGCCGCCGCGGAACTTCCGTTTTGGTCAGCGGTTACCTGCGCGTGCCTGGGGGAGCACAAAGTCACTGCGTGCGGCTTCGAATAAATAGTTGAAAATGATGATATCGTTAATTTGGCTTGACTTTCTAGTTTCACGGTGGGTTCGGGAAGGGATTTCAAAAGGGCGGAATTTTCCGCGTCGCAGATTGCGGGTAAAAAGTGAAAAAGCCAAGGGCGAGAATAAACAATGCAATTAGGGTGAGGTTTTCAATTACACGCGGGGCGTAAGGCAGCGTCAGTCGTTCGCCAGGTCCGTTCGCGGCTCCGGGTCTAGAGCGATAATTCAGCGGTCAGCGAAGATTTAACGGCAAATTAGCTAATAATTACCGTTAGCGCGCGGGCCGCGAGCTTGGCATTACGTTACGTTAACTCGAATACAATTGTATTCCTCGCGAGCGAGTTCGATAATGGGAATGCAAGAGCCGAGGCCCATTATCGAAATAGCAATTAGAATAAATCAAAAGCGCGTGCCCGTGAAACCGCTTCGCCGATATCCGCGGAACTCGCGCTCTATATACGCGATTTTCCCTAAAGAATTATCGCCTCCATCCTTTATTCCTGGCCTGAACGATTAAAATATTAATTTTATTATTACCAGTGTATTTTCAACCTTGAGGAAAGATGTTTCAATCTCTCGATTATTTTGCCAGAATTCTAAGATATTAATGCAATAAAGAAGAGAGCTCCTAAGGTATTCAGAAATGGGCTGCGTCGGTGGCGTGACATCGGGATGTTGGAAAATATAGCCGGACATTAGCCAAATAGACACAAAAAGCAGAAAGGCATCAGCGCAAATTTCTCGGACTCCCGGAGAACAGGCAGACATAGCTCACAGCTCGATAAGTTTATGATATTGCAGCGAGGCAAAAGCCCCGCGGCGAACTGACCGCATCATGGACCAGCTCGTATAGCTAGCTCCCGATCTCCTCTATCCAATTACCCGAAGCTTCGGCCCTTCGCCTCGCAGTCCCCGCGGAGACTTCCGGCGACAATACTCTTGGCTCGGCCATATCTCTGTCTCCTTCTTCCCTCCTGCGATCACTTGCGTGCACGCACAGACTGGCGTCCCCGCATCACTTGTCGAGTCGAAGCGAGAAAGCTTCCTATACGTTTCGTCGCCGCTGACCCACTCAGAAGGAATGGAGTCTCCTATTCGTGACGGCCGATAGTAAAGCAAGCCACGGGTATCCGGGCCACGGGGAAGCCTAAGGGTACCTAGGAGACGAGAGAAGCCCAACAAGCGATCTACGATACTAGCCGCGGCGCTTCCGAGAGAGAGAGAGAGAGAGCGGAGAGCGAGCCCGAATCTACGAGGCCGCTTCCACTGATGGCCCCCGCGCATGAACGACCCTTTCTTACGGCCCTCCGCCGAAGCGCAATTACGAAAATGCCGAGCTTTTTCCTATTGCGCCGAGGCCTCTCCTTGCTCATTGAATTTATTTGACGAGCTGCGAGAACTTTCCCGAGAGTCTACATATATATACAAGTGGCCGAGCTCGCAATTCGAAGTGACCAGCGGATCCCAAAAGCGAAGTATCGTAAAGCTCGGGCTGGCTTCATCGCTGAAGTGCGAGGAACAGGGGCGTGATAAACAACGTCGCTGAGCTGAAGAAGGGATATCGTAAATATTTAGCGGCGAATCTAAGAAGAAATATTATTATAATGAGGTAGATGTTCGTTACGGGGACGATCCCCCACGGCGAAATAATAATTGCTTGCTGCAGTAAACGAAGGCCCTCGGTGAGCTCGAGCGTAAAAAGTCAATGAGCTCGACTGAATTTAGCGGCTGACCGCAAGAATTCGAGCCTGGCTGGTATGCACGCGCCGGACGAAAAAGGATAGACATCGCTGGGGGAGCGCGGCCGCGGCTTAGAACGAGGGCGCCGAAGCAGCAGCGTGGGCCACTTGATCTTAGCAGGAGAGAGCGAGAGAGAAAGAGCCTCGCTGTGGGCAGTTTCGGAGGCGACCTTCCTCCGTGGTTTTAAGGCTGGAGGAGGGTGGGTAAGGAAACTCGCGCGCTCTGATACTCGTGGCTAAGCACGGTTTAATAGACGCGTGAAGATTTCTTTGGTTCCTCATTGCTTGGATGACTTTGTTTTGCTACTGGACAAATTTCGGTTTATCGATGAGGATGTTTGTGTGAATAAAGAAAAATTTGAGAAAAATTTTTACATAGTAATTTTTTGGTACTACAAGGGAGACTGAACGTGATTGTCGTGTAATATAATGAGAATAATCTTAGCATAAGGAATTATAAACATTTGGTTCATGAAATTAATTTCAATGATAATTCATTAAATATTAAGTTATTTAATTATGTACGATAAGACTTATTTTTTATAACGACAATGGCCCACTGTCAGTTTCACACTCTTATCTAAGCAGTATCAGTGCTCTATAAATTATTACTAGATAATGGAATGAAAATCTAAATAGTCATTTTTTGTCACATGTATTGAAAGTTATTTTCAAGAGGTCAAAACTGATTCTGCAAGTAAGCTTATGATTTTCTTAGACTCTTTCGACGTGTAGTTCGACTATCCTAGATTAAATAAAAAATAAACCAGTATTTTTATTTTTCAAATAAAATTAAATCAAACCATAAAATACTTTTTTGCTTATTGTGGTTTACATATGAATTAGAATTTCTGTAAAATGTTGTTTTCTAATTCAGACATGGAGTACTATTCATCATTTAACACCTAAAAAGAGCGTAGAGAATAGTTTAAGGAGATTAAAAAAGCGTAAAAATATAAATTCTTTTCCCACTTTTCAAAAATCGTGTAAAGATAAAATTAATATTTATACTATTAATGGAAATATCTATATAAATTTGATACACCCGCGTATAAAATTAATAAATTATCTAACTAGATTATCTACTCATATTAATTCTGGATAAGATTCAAAATCTACTTACGGTTTAACAAAATTTTACTAAATCTAACTAAAATGAGCTCAACTAATTGAAATCCTTAACAAATAAATTAGAGCATCAAAATTCTTATAACAAAATAAATGTTTTAAAAGAAACTGAAATCTTTTAAACATATTCAACAAGATTCTAATTCTCATTTTAATAAAGCTCGATTATACCAAGCCACCAACAGGGCCAGCGAATCGATGTCTCGGCGAAAAGGTCAAAGACAAAGCTACGAAGGGCCGCCGAGGACATCCGGACAGGAAATTTCGCTTCGGTGAGCAGAATCGCGGCAAAAAAAAAGCGAAGCACGAAGAATATCGCGGGGTGAGAAAGAGAGAGAGAGAAAGAGCGGAAAATGGCAGCAGCGATAAAAAAAAAAGAAGGAGCGAGGCGAGCGCTCGTTTTCGCTCCTCGGTGTGTCGGGGAGTTTCTTTTCCTATATTATTCGCGGTGAATAACGAGAACACTCCGTCATTCTTTCCAATTTAAGTGTAACGAGCCACACCGATACGTTTCTTCTTATTCTTTCCCGCGGCGCGCGTCCCACTCCAGCGCGCGCGGCCATCTCTCGCGTAATCCCGTACAATCCAGACATTTTTCACCATTACTCGCTGGAGGAAGAGGGGGGTAAGCTGAACGCTGGTCGACTGCCACCCCCCAGTCACCGAAGAGCGCCGCCGCCACGGCTATATGCCCCGGCAAATAATTAATTTCTCACGTAGCTAACGAGCGCCGTCTTTTTTTGCTGCTGCCGCCACAGCCGGCTATCTTTCTCTTTCGAGCTCCTCTCTCTCTTGCTCTGGTGACGCGCGCGCGGGCTTGCGAGACATGTAGCCCTGGACACAATACGCGATGACATCTGATGTTGGAAAATAAAAGGCAGAGCGCGCGAGAGCTGGATCTGGACCGATGTACAAGGAGAGAGAAGATGCTGAAACGGCGTCTGTCGACGATAAATGTCCCTCTCTCTTTCCTCTACACCCCCGCGACTGTCAACCGCCTGCGGTATTCCTATTCTAGCGTTTGCTCATTAACGGCTCGGGCTCTTACTAATGTTTTTCACTGGTCCGCGTTCTTGGAATGCTTTTATTTTGACGTATATGTTTAACGATCGCTGCTTTTGTATATGCTACACGACTTTCAAATATAATTTTATGATTTCTTATTTTAATCACCGAGAAACACTATAATAATTTTCTCGCCATTTCAAAATTAATTATCTCGGAAGGAAGAGGTCCAGCAATAAAAAGTAGGAATAAGGGAAGCAAGCGAGAAGGCCATCCCTGTCCGTCGATTTCTTGCGAGTCGCAGAGGGAGAGAGCGAGAAGGCTGGTCGGTCACGGTATGCCGATTCGTAAAGACGCAGTTCTCCCTCTCTGCGAACTGCGAGACGCGGAGAGGAGGGAAACAGCGGTGCTCTTCGAGTGCCATAAGTCGTGCGACGGGAGACGGAAGCACGGGCCTGGAAACCGACCGACGGTCACTTGGATTTGTGTGGTGTGAACGCGGCCCGGACCAGTAAATCCACCCTTTCGCGGTCTCTTAGTGAACTCGGGTCATAGATCGTCCAAACTATCGCGCAACAACTCCCCTGCTCCCTCTCTCTCTCGTTCGCTCTCTGCTCCTTATTCTTGCCCCCCGAGCAAAGCTTTCTCTCTCTCTCTCTCTCGCTTGCAGCTCCTTCCTCGCTGTACTTCGGCATCCTCCAAAGCCGACTTACGTGTAACTTATCCCCTTTGTCCCCGAGATGATGCTCATCGGACGTGAATGATTTATGCACGCTTCTCGTATTAGCCGGAGAGAGTAGGATTCTACATTGTTGGCGAGCTCCTTTTTTAAAGTCGAACCTTCTTATCCGAGCCTTTAAAATCACAACTGCTGAAAAATACTTGGCAAGTACAGCACAAGAAGTTGGATCGCTGTTTAAGTGGGAGTGGATGTGGGTTCGATATAAAAAGCGCTTATTTTCGTCGCAATGATACGCCCTCGTTGAAATTAGCGCGATAGCTGGAAATGCGATGTGAACATGAAAGAAGCAAATAACTTGCTAAAGTCAAACAACTCTCGCGACTTTCTCGTTTGGCAGGGGATATTTAAAAAAGTTATACCTTACATTTTTCAGATTCCTTATCGTTCGACTAACAACTTTGCATCGAGTAAAATATCTGCACACAGTATAGACGCAACGATAGCTGCCACGTATACAAAGAAAAGAATCATCTTTCAATAAGATAGAATGGACCGATAACTCGACACTGGGCTGGTACAGTAACATCAAGAGATCCCGTCTTTGAGGCTCTAATAAGTTGCGTAAGAATTTTTCATATTCCGGGCTCGCAAGCGAGAGAGCCGGTGCGCCGTGGCAAAAGGCAAAAACGAGAGTGAGCAATGAGCAAATAAGAAAGAAAGAAAAAAGCTAGGTGGGAGGCATCAAGTAGGAGGGCTAAAGCAAGAGAGATACTTAATGGCGCGTGGCGATATTAAAATGGCATAAAAATGAGCTGTAATTTGTATCTGGGTTCAAAAGTTACCCCCGGAGAAGCACGTCATCAGCGCGCACAACCTAACTCCCCCTCCCTCCCTTGCGCCACCGCGACGTCGCTTACTATTATTATTAATATCAAGAGTCGCGCGCGCGCGCTCGCACTTAATACCCTGAAAAATCATCGTATTTCCGTATGAATTGATGCGCCCTTCTGCGAGCCGACGAAAATCATATCTCGCGTCGTATAATTTATACTTGCCAGATAAACGTATTTATACTTGGCTCGCCGCAAATCTTATATTACTCGTAATAATCTGCGCATACGCGGAAATCGCCTTATTGAATATTAGCTCGTGAAAAATGCCCACCTGTCACTGCGATCTCTCTTATGCATGAGATTCTTTTTCTTCGATATTTTTTTTTATTTACCGGGCGGTAGCTTGACAAAGTTGGTTACTTAATAGAAAAAATATGATTTTTCTTGAACTGTGCTTTTTGAGTAATACAAATTTTAGAATATACACAGTATTATTACTTTTAATGAATTAACACTTTCTTGCAAAAATTGACATGAGTTTGTGTCCAAAGTATTTTAAAAAGTAAACGAAATACTAGCCAGTTGACAAATATAAACAAATGTTGCAATAATGAGAAAATGTTCAATAAAAAAGAGAGCGAAAAGCATCGTAAAAGTACATCGTGTCAGGTGGAAAAACACAACAGAGAGAGAGAGAGAGAGCCTGGGCTGAGAAGAAATAGCTGTTGGTGCTGGGTGAAAGAGGCGAGGGGGGGGGCGAAGCGGGAGTTACGAGACGGAGTGGAAAAAGTGTTACGACTGCATACCGTGCAAATGCCTCTAAAACGGATTCGTGCCAAGGGTTCGTTACTTTTCGAGCGTTTTCGACATAATGCCTTCTCCGATAACGCGGCATTAGCTTTCCCAGCCTCTCACTCACTCTCTCCCTTTTTCCGTCTGGCCCGTTATATATATATATATACGTCCTCGCGAAATCCTTCCGCTCGAAAGGAGGCTCGGATAAAAATACCATTTGAATACTCTCGACGAATTCGTCGAGGCGCTGAGCAGAGAGAGAGAGAGAGAGAGAGAGAGAGAGAGAGAGAAAGAGAAATAGAGAGAGAGAGAGAGAGGTGGAGAATTCGGCGTCATTTATAACGCGTGACAATAAAGCGCTCCGTCTGGTAATAATCTTTACGACGTGATACATGTCATTGCAGCCCAACACACACACACACACACACTCGTGGAGCGGGTGACTTGAGAGCTCGCTTTTTACGATATGCTAAGCGCCATGCCAGAGAAGAGAGGATTCAAATTTTTACTCCGGCAGCCGCAACGACGAGGAGACGCGCGCGCGGCGATATCCGTGAATCTTCCTCGCTCGGCGATGAACGGAAAATATTTTCTGGCTACTTAAGCCTCGGATTAATGACCTCTTTCTCCTGCAAGCCGGAATATTCAGTGAGGGAGGAGATGCATTAAAAAATAGCCCTGTTTATGCATCATATCTAGAGAACCAGTCGAGTGGTTATAGTTTTTCAACGTAATCAGTCGGATAAAGATTTACGTGATATATAATAATGCCTCATAATTAAGGACTCCTGTAAAGCTAAAACTGATATTTTTGTTATTCATTATTTTTTAAAAAATGAGTTAAGCATAAGTGCCAAAGTCAAACGGGCAATAAAATCAGCATATTTCGTAGGCGGCGGCTGTTTGCTTGGCCGTGATATATCCAATCGCGCTCGAGAGCGCGGGGACTTTGGTAGCGTAAGGGTTCCTCCGTGGATTGGCTTTCATTAATCCGGCAACCCCAGATCCATGCAGCTCCGCTCTCCAGGATATATAGCATCCTAGCTCGGCGAGAGAGAGCGAGGTGTAACTTCGCGCGCGGTGTATATATATTATAAATTGCAATATACGCTGCCGCAGCCGCATATCTGCCTGTACACCGCAGATATTCCTCTCCTACCGCGGAGCTATGCTTTCTCTCTCTCGCTCGCTAGCGGCGGCGAGCCTAGAAACCTGAATATTTCAGAAGGCGCGCGCGCGAACATTAAAGCCACCCTTCTTACGCCCTGCTTATTAACATCTGACACCCCTTATGTACGCGCGATATACCAATTTTGCCGGGCCTAAAGAAAACACTTTGCACGCGGCGCTGGATCGCTTTGTCTTGCTTTCTCTCGACTACTAGTCGAATCTCTATGAACTGCTGGCAATAAATAGCTTTTGGAATTTCATGATCTCTGGTTAAAGTGATTGCGTTAATCTGTCGAATATGTTATATTATAGACTATTTATTTTTCGATTCGATTGTAGTAGGAAACTACTATAAACGTGGTCATTTGTAACAGATCATCTACGAAATTTTGATTTAAAAAACTGTAAACTGTATTACTTTAGTAAAAAAAAACTAATTTTTAGAATAAATAAGATGAACATTGTATAAAGAGAAAACTAACTTAAGTTTGGAAAACAGTATAACTTGTTTCTTTGGCTGAAGTACATCGTACTAGCAAGCATGATTGTGCTTGATAACATATACTAATGGATAAAATATCAAGATTTTTGTAAGGTTCAAAACTAAAACTGACACTAAATCCAAATTATATAAAATATCAAATCTTATTTTTCTGTATTATATTTATTAAAAATTTTCGATAAAATAGCTACTTTTATAATAAGAAAATAAATTATCTACTAATTATCCCTAAAATAAGCTTACAAAGTCAACATTTTTTATCTACTTTGTCTTAAGATAAAAAAAATCGCTATTAACAGCTTTAGCAGAATCCTTTTTAAAAAAGAGTGTCACTTTTCTTTATTTAAAAATTTACAACAACAATTACAAAAAGTTTATCATTAAAAGTTAAAAATTCATAGATTAAATTCGAAACGCAAATGTTACTTATGTTGAATATACGTAATCAAAAAGTAAGTTTAATATTTTTTGCAATATCATCTGCAAATTACGTAGAACGCAGTTGCATTAACTTGTCAAAAAAAAAAAAAAAATACAATTGATTTGAAAAAATCTTATTTTGCACCCTAAAATTTTCTGCATAAGTAATAAGACAGATAATTATTTTCCAAACAGAAAGACTCCGAATAAATAATTCTTATTCATAAAAGTTTCAAATTATGTACCCAAACCATCGTGCCACAATAATATCCCAAACCAGAAGTAATAAAGACAAAACCCAAAGAAAAAGCCAAAAGACTGAATATTTCGAATCTAACATTATGATATATTCCGAGTGCCCGCCAAGCCTTGCGATCTTAACGGGTACGCGCGCGAGCGAAGGGCTGGGCAATAAAGATCCCCCAGCTGCCGATCGTAGTTATAAATTAACGATCCCACGGATAGGGGTAGAGCCTCCGCGGTGAATAGGCGACCAAAGGGCCAGAAGGGGGGGGGGGTGGTAGGCGAAGAGACAGCAGCGGGGCCAAGAGAGAGAAATATCATCGAATAATGAATATTCATGCTGATGAGTTGCGGGACGAGAGAGCGAAACGAGAGATGGAAAGGACGCGCGAGGCGCCCGGTTGTAAAGTTGCCCCGTGGAGGATCGCCGCGGCCGCGCCGCCATATTTTGTGCGATGTATTTTGCGCGCGCGCGGACGACTCTATCGGAGTTTCCTTTCCGCCGCGGCTCAACCCTTTGCGCTCGTCCCTCGATTCTCATCGAATCGCTCAAGCTCGCGCTTTCCCTGGGCGCCGCGAGCTCATTTTCTGAGCTGAGCTTGAATCTTGGTGGCTTGATTCCGATGTGTAACACTAGTGGAAACCGAAGATTTTTAAATTATATCATGATAAGGGTGAGACCGACATTTGGGTGTAAAAAAACTTATATTTTCTCTTTAATCTTAAAGAAATTTTTTTCACCCTTATAATTTTTATTATGACCCTTTTTACACTTGTAAATAACTATGGAATTTTTCGAAAAAATACGATTACATTTTCATTACCAAGTGAACAAATTAAAAGAGAAAACATGAAAGACATCGCAGCGCCAGCAAGAACACATGTCCGAGGACAATAAAACGCAAAAGAATAAAACAACAAACGAGGCCGAGCCAGGCGAATCGGTATTACAGGTGCCGCATCTAATTACAGTTAGAGCTTGGCAAAGGAGTGAGCAGACGGCGGTGGGAAACACAGCCCGCCAAGACAACCCTTTTCGATGAGAGAGAGAGAGAGAGAGAGAGAGAAAGAGAGCAGCAGTGTGCGGCTGCTGCGGCGCTCGACCCTCCCTATCGTAAAGCCACCCTTCGCCCGGAGGACAGATTATAAAAATGCATTATGAACACACCGCGAGATATAAATATAAATTAGTCAAGGCGAGCTCAAGGCACGTTCGCGACGAGCCAGCGCGCGCGCGCGACGGCTAATGAAGCCGGCGAGCCTCGAAGAAAGGGTTCAGCCGGAGCTCGCGCGCGCCAGGCTTCATCACCCGCTCGCGCAAACTTTGATATTATATTTTCTCGGCGCGTATATCCCCCGCCGTAAATGCGACTGAATTCACATGCGAACGCGAAGACTCGGCGCTCTTTCTCTCTGCCGCCTGATAATGATATGATATTTTATTTTTCTAAAAACAGACGCTGTTTAATTAACGTAATTGACGTATTAAGAGAATTTCGCTGGCGCTGCGCGCGCGCTGCATTGATTTAAAAAATTGAAGGTAGAGTTGGGAGGTGAGAAGGCTTTTCTTATGTTGAAGTGCGTTTAATGAAATTGTGCGGGGTTTTTTTGAGAAAATAAAATGAAACTAAATTTGAAAACTGTTTTTTTCTTTTTAAAATATATTGAGAATAAAGTAGTATTTATGTTGAGAAAAATATCAGATAAATTTATAAAAAATTCAGAATTTCAGAAACGTAAATAATAGCCGCATCTGCTCGCGAGTAGTAAATGTCAAGCTTTGGTTAGACAAATGACTTTTGCAGATATATTTTTGTTTACAATCCAACATACTAATAAATTATTTATAAAAAAACATGCAAAAATAGTTAAAAGAAGAATTTATAAACTTCTACTACCATCTCGCAAATCAGCAGCGAGGCAAAGAAGTAGCTGTACGGCCATTTCAGTCGAATCTTTTTCTCCTAGCTGCGTAACGCGTTACGAGGGCAAGTAAAGCGTCGCATTTCGCGAGCTGGAATTCCTTGTTTTATGCATCGGTTAGGCAACGAAAAATCCCCTCTTTTTTTTACCTAACGGTGTAAAAATACACTTGAAAATTCCGGAAAAAATCCTCGTCACTTTAGTGCGCGGCGCTCAGGTTAAGGAAGGGAATCTCGCCATCGCCCGCGGATATCTCCTGTCTTTACCTGCGCGCGAGCGCAAAGCTCCGCACTATAAAAAAGCCGGAACAAAACTCAAGATTTTATAGGCTAATACGGCTACGCGCGCACATCCACACACACATGACGCAGCGCGCGCATAACTCCGTGGATCGAGATTTTACGTCGACCAGGGAGAAGGTAAAAAAAAAAATAGACGCGACGGCTGTACGGTAAGAGAGGAGCTCGCTTTATGTATGTATGTATGCACATGCGTTAGTGCAGCGTCTCGATTCTCGCGAGGAATAAGAGGGGCTTTAGATTTTACTCGCGCGCGCGCGCCTCTTCGATTCGCTCGCTGCTTGCGTTATATACCTACGTTACTCGCGCCACCCACAGCCGAGCTGCGTTCCACCTCCGCAGCGATGTGCTTATCGGAATTTAAATTTCATATTCCTTTATATACAGCGAGGCAGAAACTTTTCAGGCCCCATCCCATCTCCCCTCCGTCGACTGTCGCATTGCGCTCCTTTCTATACTCGTTTCTCCCTATTGTGTCGAGCGTTGATATTTTTCGAAATTGCACAACCCGCGGATCTGGAATTGTATTTTCTTATCCGCGCTGCAAGCGCAGCTGCCATTCTTGTTTTATAGCTGCAAACTGCCGGCGTCCTTTTTTTTTCCTCCTCAAAAGTCATATAATATTTTCCGACAATCAGCGGCTTTATCCCGGGGCCGGGATATTATATTACAATAGCCGTATTTCCATTTAACGACCCTACTTTAAAATTGAATTTTCCGAGCTCCTCGTGGCGGGGCCCGTTTTCACGAGGCGCGAAATCATTCGCGGAATAAATATCGCTCGCATGTACAGTCATGCGGCGGCGGCGCAGCCGCTTTATTAATACATTCCCGGAGCAAGGGGGAAGTTTAACGGATGCTCGTAATGTATTCCGAGGCGCGAGCGGCGAGCCATTGCCGATACTAATAAACATATTAATCGTTTGATTATACCAACGAGGCGTCATGCTTATCCCGGCGTTTTATGTCTCCTGCTTTCAAATTTCCTTGCGCGGAAATTTTTCTCTCTCCTTCCCCCCTGCGGGCTGTTGCCGTGGCGTCGCTTAATTTCGTTCGCCGATGCGAGCGCGGCTCGATCTTTATTGCTATATTACCCGCTGATTTATGTACTCTCAAAACCTTCCGGCTAATTAGCGAGAAAATGAAGCCGAGCGATTCACGGCTGAAATTCGCAGCTTTTCATCGCCGCGCGAATTTTCGTTCAGCGATTTCGAATAACGCGGAATTAGCCTGGCCGTGTATGCATCGCAAGTGAATCCTCAAACGCGCATACAAGAGCAGGAGAACGTACATAGGAAAAAAAAAGAAAAGCTCGAAAAAATTCGCACTAGCGTGTACACGCGAAGTGGTGAGAGGCGTAAATACACACGGCTCTCTCGTGCTCGAGGCCAACTGAAAGGCGGCGTCGGCGGCGCCAAAAGTATAGAACGAGTCGTTTTAATTATCATTAACAAGACCGTGCGAGCGTATATAACTCAGAATTACGCGTTTATACGTAATAATACGAGCCGCGCTACACGAGCCCACTCGAAAACGTCCGTATAATATACGCTCTTTTGCGTATAGGCGCGCGGGCCAGCTTGGAAAAGGTGTGCAAGCTCGCATTCGAATAAGGCTCGATTTCCTCGCGTCCGCGAGTCCATCTCTCCCGGCGCACGGCAAAGAGAAGAGCTGCATGCAGCAGGAGAGCGTGGAAGGGCGCGAATTCCCACCTTACCAATCCTATTATTAACAATTAGCTCCAAACTACTCTTTGCATAGGAGATGCTGGTGGGCTGGGCCCTGGCTCTCGTAACCGCGGAATGGAAATATACATACTGTATGTTTACGGCGTCGAATGCGAGCGTCGCGGCCGCCGCGCGCGTCATTCGGACGGCGTGAAAACGGCCGCGCCGCGCGCAAGCGTAGAGGCCGACGAACGAATTATCGCGCGGCACTATATCAATTTGCGGAGGTATGCAGCCGAGCCGTGCGGCCGGGCGGTCAGACGAGAAGTCGTAACTCGGCCCCCGATGGCCAGAGGACCATCGCCGATTCATACATACGAGGTGAGGGAGGGAGGGAAGGCTGAGGTGGGTGGATAAAAGCGCGAGCCTCGCGGCTTTGGAAAGCTCTCGTGGGGCCTTTTGTTGGGTTGATGCTGTAGGGTGGAGTTCAGTTGCCAGGTGAGTTTTAGGTGCAGAATCTTTGATTTCTGAAACGTGTTTTAGAGATAATTTGACGTAATATCGGTATTTATTGTACTTTATAAATGAAGAAATTCATGTGTTGTGTGTAAAATTACAATTTCTCACACACAAAACTCCAGACAGGTTTTATCACTTGATAAACAACAAAAGCTCTGCTATTTAATTTGTAATGAAAGATGTCACGAACATGCATGTATGCGTGGATACACGTGTATATGTGCTAGTTTACATACATTCCTGCGTACATACGTTCATACACACGGAAGTGAGTGCGAACGATTATCAATAATGATGCAGTTGATATATCCGTAAGATATCTATTAAAGATTTTGGGTTTATGTTCTGGCATCGAAAATTTAACTATAATAATTTTATGTGCGTTCTACATAAAGAAGAACATTAGTATTACGTGAATTTCCAAATAGCACAAGATATGTCATCATTAAATGAACAACAAATTTCTGGTACTTTGAGAAAAGTGTAGCCGTATAACCTGTCGTATCACAAGGAACAGTAAAAAAAAATATTGCAAAATCTTTATTGAAAAGACAGTAAAAGCACTTGATTTGGAAATCACACGTAAGCAGGCGCGGATATAAAAGACATTATATCCTCGATGCGGAAAGGAAAGAGCACATACGCCTAAGAAGCCGTTGTGATTTTTCATATGAAAGCTCCGAGGCTGACTTCCTGCCTATCATGGCTTTATATCTTTATTCCCCGAGTGCCGAGCTCGGCAGCGCGTCATAAAAGTATCTTTGGCTTTCTTCTCGCTTTCGCGCCCCTCGCGGCCTCTAACCGATTTTCGTTCGTCACCGTATGTCCGGAGTATTTATAGGCAAATCGTCCTGCTTTTACGGCCGCCAGCCACCCACGCGCGAGTACGCGAACAATAAAAAAGAGCGGGCTCTCGAATTTCCATATTGTCGTCTCCGTCAACACCGGATACGGCGATATTCTATACGTTCTCCGAGCGGGGGAGCGAAACAGGCCATTCGACGCCGTCTCTTCCATCGATCGTTATCTTAACTGTCGAACTTTCCTTCGTTTTTTTTCCGTCCGCCGGCGACGATTTGTCAGTGGCCGATATCTTCGTTCCCTCCGAATTGACTAATCAATATTTCAGAGCTAAAGAACCGCGCGGAGAATTAATCAAAATGTAAAGTAAAGCAACAAAGTGGATGCGCGAAACTAGGTCTCTCCAGTCGGGCGCTAAGGGACTTATCGCATATTCGAAGCTGAGTAGATTTAGAGTCTCTCTTAACTCGGAGCTTTCGAGTTTTTCCGCGCGCGCAGCAGCAGCAGTGTCGCAGCGCGAAAGTCAGGTGTAGCTGCGCGCGGATTTGCAGGCCGTAAAGCCCGGCGCGGAACGGACACAAAGGAAGGCTGGCGTTAACTCGCTAGGACGAAGGGTGCGCTCACCGAGAGTAATGCAATGCCGGAATATGTCACAAATTAAGCGAGAGAGAGAGAGAGAGGAGAGAGGAGAGAGGTGGGGTGTCAGAGGGGGGAGAGCGCGAGTTTTGCCGTCGTCGTTTGCATCCTCTCGTCGCTCGCTCGCTTTTATTAGAATTATCTTTGTCACTTTCCCCAAGTTTATATTTACTCCTTCGCGACGCGAGCGAGTGCGAGGAGGCTCTTAAAGCTCGGGGAGAGAGTCCCGGCTATAGAGCCCGAGGAGAAAGAGGGGAAGATCCTTCCGAGTCAAGTGCGCTGCTCCCGCAAGCCGAAGAAGAATCTTAAAGAGACGATTCTCGCTAGCTCGCAAGTGTAAAAGAGGAAGGGAGAGGCAGCCCCGCGCGCTTATTATCTTTACGAGCGGGAAGATGGAATTAAACTGAGCGCGCGCGCGCGCACCTAGGCGATGCCAGCCCAGCCGAAATGTAATAATATTCATTACTATGCTAATGTCACGCGAGAGCCCGCGAAAGGTTATGGCCGAAGGAACTTGCCTCGTATTTTTGTTATCAGACCTGCCCCCTCTATCCCTTACTATCACTTTCTCTCCTTCTCTCGCTCTCCGCTAGCTCTCCTCTAGCTCCTCTCTCTCTCTCTCTCTTGCGCGATCGTTTCAATGAACGCTCGCTTGCCAGCGACAAGTCGCATTGGTACTTTGCCGAGCGATACTTAAGATAAATCTCTTGAATTATTGTTTGTAGTTGCGAAGATTAATTCCGTAAAAATTATTGGACTCGTCGAGTTAAAGTTATGAAAAGAATAGTTGAGATTGTCTTTTTGAAGGATAAAAGCTTTAGTAATTAGATATTGATCAGTGTTTGTTAGCGCGAGCAAAGAACATTTAGTGATAATACTCCTTTCTGCTCTTGCTCCGCTGGCGCGATTGCGAGTGCTTATCTTAGACGTCAAAATTATAAGCTTCGTAGAAGGAGAAGCTCCAATGGGGGACACATCGTAAGACTTGAATCGGAGTGCTTTTGTGGCGCGCGCACTGTGAATTATTATTATCGCGCGAGATCGCTAATTACCTCGAAATTGAAAAGTTTACTTGCTCTTAAATTAGCAAAAATAATGTTATTTTTCAAAAAATCGTAGTATTTACTAAGAAAAAAATAATAAGAAAATTCTAACATGAAAAGCGAGAATAAGCAAAAAGTCATGAGCATACGAGGAGCAGTGTCTTATGTAAGCTCCGTGGATCACAAGTATGATTCCCTTTGTATTTAGCTTTGCGGTTTAATAAAGGCACTGATTAAACGCAAGCAAAGATCCAAGATAGAGAGCGCAGAGTCTCGTATCCAGAAATCTAAAGTCTCAGCTCGGTTTCAAAGTCGCTCGGATGAGTGTCAAATGGCAGAAGAGAGAAGGCAGCTAAACGAGAGAGAGAGAGAGAGAAAGACAGGCAGAGCTCTCGCATTAGTATTGGTTTCGCGCACAGCCGCCCGCACAGGCACAACTTCCGAGCTACACTCGTCAGCGTTAAACGTAACCTCGGCTGCTCGGTCACGAGTTCGTGTACATAAATACACTAGACGCTCAGCTGCGAATCTGTGTGTTGCACGCATAGCCAATAGGCCGCGCGCGCGCGGCTTGCGCGAGGAGTCATCTCTAGGCAGGAGAGGATAGAAGTAGAGAGTGGGAGAGAGAGAGAGACTGGCAGGAAAAGGGCTGGAGCTCTTCTCGAGCGCTCATACACCCGACTCCACCTTATTACAATTAGCCTCCTTATATATCTAATTAGCGAGATTCTTGGCTGCGCGAGGTTTCAGTAGCTGCCGAGTGAAAGACGGCGGCAGTTGCTACCGGAGCTCTTGTCGCCTTTCTCCCTTGCCTCTCTGCCCCTGGCCTCCTTCCTGCCTCCAGCGGATTTCTATCTCGCTCTATTCCGCTCCAATCTAATATAACTGCCTCGACACATCGCGAGCGAGCTTCGGGCAAGGAGAGAAAGACAGAGAGAGAGAGAAGACGGCGAAACATAATATCGCACGTGGCTGGGCGTTGTTGCTGCTGCTGATGCTGATGCCACTGCTGCTGCATTTACTCATTTTCGCGTTGACTGAAGGATCAACGACGATTGACTTTAGCCTGCGTAAGCTCGTACGATAGATAGAGAAAGACATTGGCGTTAATCGAAATCATTTATGTTGAGTAAAAGCTTATTTATTATGAATAGCCTGTAAACGTATTGAAAAATAAATATTGCATATGTTCACTATGCAGGTCTTATATATCATTTTTATACATGAACAAGTCTTTTACTGCTTACTGTTAGAAATCTTGAATTTTGGCTTTAGTATCAACTTATCAAACTTATCACAGATTATTAAGCCAGCCAGTTCACTAATTTTTACCAAACCAGACTCAAGCTACACTTTATATTTAATATAATTTATTTTTTCATCATACCACCATTTAAAAACTTACAAAGGTACCATTTAAGAGTTTTTTCTATTAAGAAAAAATTAAACTGAAAATTTAAATATTGTAAGTTTTAGATTTAAAATACTAGTTTTTCAGAATATGTTGCGACATATTTTTTTATGAAACGCATCTGACATAGTAATTGGACGCTTCTATGATTATGACTATCTTTTCGAGCATTGTGGTGTGATAATAAAATCACTTTTTTCAGTTGCCATTTTTTTTACACATTAAACGACAAAATAAATTTTTTTTTTAATTTACAGATAATAAAAATTTTTTCATTCTCATCTATTTTTTTATCATATTGTAATAAAAATTATTATTATTACATATTAGTATTGTTAAAAATGGTTACAAAAATAAAAATTTTAACTATTATTTTTAAACGTTTTGGGGAAATCACAAACTTATCAGCTAACACTGATAATGCAGACGGATGTGTATATAAAGAAGTCTATATTCACTGGTTCGTTTATTTCTCCTACAGAATTGTAAATTACCAGTATTCCAACAATGATCAAGTGGTCG
>UELX01002821.1:0-27719 GCA_900480035.1 Eupelmus urozonus
CTCACATCTCAAAACTAACACATGTAAAGGGTCGATCATGGGCATGGCCCGTATAGGGGCCATCCCGTCCTCTAAAGATTAATGCTATAATAAAATTCATTGAAAAATGCAACTAATAATAGTAATAATTAATGATTTAATTATCTAAAAATTTGATAAATATTACAATTCCACAGATAAATCGATTTTTAAGCAAAAGTTAAAATAACCACTATCTCAACCAATCGCATCAGGAATAGTTTGCAACACTTTTTTATTCATGCTTTTTTTAAGAGAGGAAAAGCTTTTCCTAGAATTCTGTAACATTTAAAGATTATATATATCAAGCAATATTTTTAGTAGAATTAAATATTATTACCTGCACTAATCTTCTCGTACACTAGGCTCTCGGTTTGAACTGCGTTATAGTTAGTTACGGTTTTTAGTTAATTAGCTAGATCGATCACTTAGGTTAATCTTATTAAAAATAAAAATCTCATCAAAAGTATGCTACTTGTCATATAGCGCACTTGCGGCTAAGCAAAACTCATGACCCTTGTAGACTTTGCTACTTTGCTACTTACCCTTCAGTCGAAATAACGCTTAAACAAGCACACAATATTTCATTCTTGAGCAACGAAAAATCCACGCCACGGACGCTCGTAATAAGTAAGATCTCATTCAGGCCCCTCAGCGCGGAAGAAACGGAGAAAGGGCGATTGAAAAGCACTCTGCTGCAAGAAGACGGTGAAAAAAGTCATGGGCGATCCTCAAACGATCTACCCTTCAATGCTTTCAACGTGCGCGCTTCTCCTTTCATCGGATCGTTTGCGCATGGCTGTGCGTATTTACGTACAACACAATTTGGAATCCGGGATTCGTTTGAGGGAGCGCGGCTACCCGCAGCGAGAGAGCGCGTGTGTAATCGATTAGGCGCCCTGAAAGGGAGAGAAATCGTTTGCGGCACTGCTTGTGGTCAAACAGCGTTTAAGGGATGCTGCGCGTAAGTCTTCGTTGCTGCGCCGCCAACTGGAAAAGGAGGCCGGACTTTGGCGATTTATCGAGCGCGCGAGTACGCGCCTGTGAAGTGTAAAAGAAATCGTTTTTTATGTTTTCCTTTTGATATTGTAAAAGAGTTGGGACCTTTAGTAGTAAAAATAGCACCTGGACGTACAGAGATCTTTGTTTGAACGCATGGGTGGATCCAGTTCGGTTACGATATTTTGCAAAATAATGATTTATTGTAATTCTGTATGTATAGATATATAGTTATTGTATCATTCTATTATTATTTTTTCATTCATAAGATATCTAACAAATGTATCTAAAATTAAGCTCTCAATTTTTTAAACGAATTTTCATGAATACGAGTTTAATAGAAAGTGTGACTAATGTTAAACATACAATAAAGTTGATTATAAACATAATTTGAAGTTGGGATTGGATTAATTATTATAATAATTATATTTTCACCATTAACAAAATGTAATATTTACATATTTACAGCTCTACTCATAAACACCTTTCCAGCGCATGCACACACCGCAACTGCTTTTCAAAAACACCCTAGGAAGTCTACATCGTAGAACTCGATTACGAACTCGTATGCGTCTTGTATGTGTCGATTATAACGCACGTGTGCAGCGCATACGCGTCACCGCGTGAAAGACCAAACCTCCAACGTGGGGAGTAACTACACAGACCAAATGAGTGCACTCGTATAGGTGTACGCTCGCGAGGGTAAAAGCGTCCTGCAATGTAGCTATTGTGTTTTTGTATACACGAGCGCGAATCGGATCGGCCAAGCTTAGACGCACGCGCGATTTCATGCTTCGCGCGTTCCATTGTGTTGAGAGAGGCAAGCCACGTACGTCAAGATATTGATGCAAATTATTAGGGATGGACGTTTTTTTCTTCCACTGGTCGGTTCGACTAATCCGCGACTATTTTACTCGGGTGGTTTTTTTGACGTTTCACCAGGTGTTTGTATGCTAATTTCTTTTGAGAGTACTGAAAATGCATGGAAGACAGTGTTTGGAGGGGAGTGAGAAAGGTTTTTGGAAGACCTGGCCGATTTCTAAAGCGTTCGCGCCTCAAAAATATAGTTAAAAAGACAAATATTTTTTAATAATGATATGCTATATTTCAAGCAGCTCTTTGCGTTTGGTAGATAAAAGATCAAATAAATAAAATATTAAAGCCAAAAAAACGATCGGATAATATACTACGTGTGACTTTTGCGTACTGGCTTATATTTTACTTCGAATAAAATAATCTTTTCTAAGTATGGTCGATTATAAAATCTTTTGAAAATTCATTAACACAAACGTAGTCGAATCTTACATTCTAAGAACATAACATTTTATTTATAAAACATCGGAAAAATTGTTATTTCATTTATATATGAAATCTTACATTATATTAAGAGATCTTATAAATTGATATTAATTATAATAATTAAAACTCAGTTATGTTACACAATAGGAAACAAATTTTTTTTATTATATGTAGATTATGTGGAAAAAACCGTTAGAATATGGTAACGACTCAAACTGTTATGGCAGCTGTGTACGCATATATATGACGCTGCGTACTGTATTGATAAAGTACCATATAGATAATCTATTGTTATGTGACTTTAGAACAATGTTCGATGTAAACCCATATATCAATTCGTAACTTTTATATTAAAAAATAAATGTGAAATTTTTCCTTATTTATTATTAATTTTTCCTAGAAAAAGATTTTTCCTCGAAGTAAATTTTGAATTAAAGTTATTTGTATTAGTTCGTGATTTATTCTGATTTGCTGTTGGCTATATTTATTAATAATTAGCCAAGAATTATAAAAACATATTTTAAATCAAAATTATCATTAATCATCCATCCATTATATAAAAATCCCATGCGATATCTAGACGAATTTCAAGTTTTATATAGATTTTCGAATTTTTAATATATATCGATAATACAAACAGAAGAAGTTTACATAGGTTATGTATAAAATCTGCCAACAATTACGAGGCACGTGTGTTGATATTATAATTAATTTAAGGAATCTAATCGTAAATGCTAGTGATAGCAACTGTTTTTTCCTCAGAATTCTGTTATACCATTCTAATTATCGCACACCTGAGTCAATAAGTATTATTCCATAATAATCAAAAAAGATTTTTCTTTTTCTACGATAGTGTTATCTATAAAAAAACAAATATCAATCAATCGTCACTATAAATCACCTCCAATCATACAAAAAAAAAACACCACCGACCCTCCCGCTCGCATCATCACCAAAATATCCACTCGACGGCGCAATCCAGTCCAGCAGCCATCCTCTCCAAACCCATTCGCTCTGTAACCGAAACAGACAGACGTCCAAAGCCGCGAGGACGCCTCGGGGCGCATCAGGCCGTAATCTCGTTTTCCGGCGATAATTGCTTTCTAATCGCGGCGGGCAATCGCGGCCAGGACCACCGCGTGTAACTTGGTTTAAACAAGAGGGGGGGGGGGGGCAGCAGCAACAACGGCCGCGCCCGAGTGACGAGGGTCCGCCGCGTATATACGTACGCGATCAGCCTCGAGGGTCGAAGACGGCGCGCCACTCGCGAACTGTCCGCGCTGGCTGCGTAATCGCGTTTTCGAGACCTTTGCACGCCCGCCAGTCACTGCTCTGTCGAGCGTGCGGAGTCGGTTGAGGAGCTTTCGCTGGGGGCTTGATTGACTTGTAGAGTTTTGGGTGGATTGAGAAATTTAGAGAGATCTTTTTGCGAAGATCCATATTATGGAAATCGTTTTCGTTCGATGATGTTAGCGACAAAAATAAATCAGCTTTAATATGAAGATATTCCATAGTCAGAAAAATTGTACTAATTTTATACGAAAAACAGCACTTCTAGTATGCTACCTCAGGTATCGCTACCTACTAGATGAATAGCCCGGCCTAAGCACATTATATCCATTATATCCATTAGACTAATAATATACAACTTAGAATTTTTCAACGACACATCGGTATAATCACTCTCGAGTGCTCTTGAATAAAAACGCGTTTTAGCGCGGTACCACACGAATAAAAAACCGGTCAAATAATCCGGGATAATACCTACTCACTATCCTTCGATTTATGATACCAGACACACGGGTACACCAGGTGGAAAAAAGGAAGCGAATACCCCTGACTGGGATGATCATTTGAAAAGTCGCGGGTCGAGAAAATAAATATTTCCGAGCATAAAGCGCAAAATCAAACCGGATCGCCTAGTTTTAATGGGTCCTTTCGACGGGTGTGTTCTTTGAGAAACGTTTGGGCCTATTGACCTATTCGTGCGAAAGATTTGAATTCAAAATTTTTCATAGAGCAAGGCGTGATCTTTAGTACGCGTATATTCACACGTCGTAACGAGTTTTGTGGATTATTAAAGTAAAATTCTTGAAATGTTTGACCCTTCATTTGCATAAGAAGATGTGCGGCGTAATAGAAAAGTGTACGGTTAATTGCTTAGGATCGCGGCTTAAATTATACATCAACATTGCCATATGATACAGTCTGGAAACTTTTGCACATGTGCTGATTTGCATCTTTTTGTCCTGAGAAAAGGGTATAGAAAGTTGTTATACAACAGGATCCTTTTTGGGTTATATTTGACTTTCTATTTAACTAACGTACCAATGGTCAAGAATTATATTTCTCTTAAAAATTTCAACCATTTAACAACCTCACACGATATTAAAAATCACTCATCTTCTTTTAACGCGAGCATCGCATTCCCACACCCACGCAAACCCAGAGCTAAATTTCCAACTGACTTTCCGAGCCCCTCACGGCGCCGGACGCAGCTCGCGAAAACGCAGATCCCGGCCACTCGAGATCAAAAACATCAGCCTGCGCGCAGGACCTTAATTACTCGATCTAATATCGCCCGGAGGCTCGCGCGCGCTCAGTCGAAAACAGCCGGCCCGGCGCGCGCAGAAAAGCCCCTCGGGGGCCGAATCGGGCGTGCGTCTAATCACGCTTGACGAATCAAAGCCATGTGATTCGCGCTTGCGGAACTTGGCAGAAAACTGGCTTAGCCCCCCGCCCGCGCATTTGTATATCCGCCTCCGGGCTGCTGTCTCTCTGAAGTGAGCGCAAATCCACTTATATACGGAAATTTTCCGACCGAGCGAGACTGCGAAAATGTCTCTTTGAAGAGCATTACTCGCGAAATTGCTTGCTCGGAGCTCTATAGGCGCAGGGGAGAAGTGCTTCGCTTGTATACGCGTATTGCGGAAAAACTGTTTTGACGGGGTCTTTGAGGGTATTTAATGCGTTGCCTTGAGCTTTCCCGATGCAATAAATATATGTTCGACTTTGTGCGCAAGTTGAGAGGTTTGTCGGGGTGAGGAGAGGTTGGACTTTGCGAGATGTGTTTATTTTCAGGGCGCGTTTTGATAAATGCGACTTTGACACTCTGTTTGAAATTTATTAAAAGGGTGACGGTGAGTGGAAAGAGGGTTTAAGAGAGGGTTTGAAATTTACGGAAGGGCTCTTATTGAAGCTTAAGATGATGGTGAATGGAAAATTGAGAGCTTTGTGAAATTTAGTATTAAAGTCAATATAATTTTCACTTGAAAGAGTTCTTTCATTCCATATCATATTGGCATACATTGTAGCACAGAGTCAACAGTCTACGTCTCACTACGTATTGGCTTCTTTTGCACGTAGAGTGAGTAAAATATACTGCACGTATAAAATAGAAGAAACGGTTTATAAAAAGATTTGTAATGTTTAAAATTCCGCCATTCGGAATCACACGCGGATGAGAAGTTAACGCACATGTTGCGAACGATATTTTATGATATCAGTAAGTGTAAAATTGCACTTTTAAAAATATGCAAAATGTGTAAAGTGCAACTTTACGCATACTATATCATAAATTAAATTAAATTTTAATATAGAAAAAAACGTATTATCAAACATTTACGAATACATAATCATTCAATTTCTCATATTATTTATTTAATTTATGTATTTTAAAATGTATAAATTATATATTTAAAAATATATTATATAATTATAGGCGCTAAAAGATAATAATAAAACATAAATAAATAATTACATTTATCTTCTGAATAAATAAAAATTAATTTATGGTTCAGTATGCAACACGAAAAAATTACGAGATTAATGTAATTGAAAGACATAAAATAATAAAAAATTTTAACGCATCCAACAGCACATCGTAAATATTACTTAAAACTTTATTTCTTCCTCTACTTTTCGAGCGCATCCAAGATAACTTCCAAACGTCACATATGTATTCGTTCTCAGCTCACTTTCCACGAAGCCCAGTCCTTCCCAACAAAGTTTCTTTTGTCATTCGATAACCTCATTTATTTCCCGGCCACAAAGAGCCGTTCAATTAATTTTCCGCATTCGCTACAAGCTCACTTTACACCGCGGAGCAATAAACGTTTCAGCCGGCCTAACCAGCCAACCGTGCCCTTTTATTCTCCTTCTCCTATCCTCTCGCGCAGCCTATTAGTCGCCATTCATTCGTACAAGCGCTCGTCCTTCCCTCATTTTGCACGCTTTTGTACCCCATCAACGTCTTTTCTTCTTCTCTCGGGCCGCTTCCACCTCTTTTTTTTTTGCGGCAGACCGACGGGTCACCAGCCGGCCGTAATCCCGAGGGGCCAATGATCATTAGCGAATTATAAGCAAAAAAAGGGTGGAGAACGCGTTCTCTGGCGGCTTGCCAGAAGTTGGCCCCGAAAGTGGCTTTCCTGAAAACAGCCGTGTGGAGGATGCAGCTCGATTGTTATTGTTGTGAGTTAAGTTGGCTGGGATAAGAAGTGTCATTTTCGTTTGGGTTGAGGGAATGTGGCTAAGGTAATTTTGGAGCTGATGGAGTGGATTGAGCTGCAAGGTCGTGCGTATATTTTTGCTGATTTATATTTTTGATTGAATTAAAGAGTTTTTGTGTTTTATGTTAAATGCAAAGCATCAACTTAAAATAGAAAAACATCATTATTGATGAATTTAATGGTTGTTTGCAAATTTTCGATGATCAAGTACGCTAGAATTTTTCCTCATTGTGTCTATTTTAAAAATAACTAGTTAATATAATGATTTGATAATCTATTCAGTACAAGTCATATCATTCGCTTCACAAAATCTGCAAATCCAAAACGTCACACACAAAACGCGCTTTTAAAGATCTCCGCAAATCCTCAATACAACAATCCAACTCGCATAAATCACCCTCCATCCGGAAACACTCCACCATCCAAACCGATCGATCAACCGACACAACCTCACCACCGAGTTTACACACAAAAATCCACGCACCAACACACCAGCCAAACACCACCACGCACTTAACCCCATTCTCCCAGACCCTCGGCGCGCAAAATAGCATACTACATCATCGTCGGGTCAGACCCCCGCCTTGCACGTATATACCCACGTACGCGTGTGTCATGCCGAGTCACGCTCGCTTTCACGGCCTCCTACCGTTTTTCCCTGCCTTACACACGACGCGCATCAGCAGACAGTCGCACACACATACACACACGCTCAGATGCATATACATCATCGCGTGTACGCACGGTGGCTGACAGCCTGGCATAAACCGCCGGACGTTAATTACGGCGGAAAAAGATTAATGAGGAAGCGCCGAGCGCGATGATAATCGAGAGAACGGCTCCGCGGGCGAGGACGACGATGCAGAATGCGCTGCTGAGTCAGTGCGAGAAAGAGGAACGTAATGCGCCGAGGCGGCTCGCTTCTGAGGATGGGTGTGAGGGATGTGTGAGAGGCTGCGAAGGAATGATTGAGAGTATGGATTGGATAAAGTTTTTGGCGAGTTTTTGGTGGGGATGGAGAGTCGTTGTGACGTGAAAGTAATGTTTTAATGTGGTTTTGTCGTATTTCAATGTTTGACAATCGGAGAAATAAATTTAAGGTGGACGTTCAGCGTCTTTGGTGTGTATTCAAATTGAATGCAAATTTTTTATCGCTGCCCTCGATGTGACAAAGGCGGATTTCACTTCTCGCGTGTGTCATTCAATTTAAATTTAATGGCCGTTAACGGAAATGAGAAGAAAGATGAATGCGTATAAAATCTTGGGAAGTGAAAAGCTCGGAAGAGTATAAAATACTTGGGATCGTCAATCAATTTTACGGTGATTGTAAAATATTTTACGTTAGCATTAAAAGTGAAAAGAAGATTTAGTAACTTGAGAAGTTATTTGCAAATTAAAAAGCTTAGCTTTCTAAAGTAGTAAGGTGATTGTTTCGATAATAAATGAAAATTTTAATGGACTTTATCGTATTTAAAGTTTTTCTTCTTTTTGAGAAATTTTTATAACATTTTTGTACCAAAAATATATTTTAAATACATTTTGAAGTGTTTAGGGTAGAAATATAGTGTGCTTGTGTTTGTGTGTGTGTGTGTGTGTGTGTGTGTGTGTGTGCGCGCGCGCACGTGTGTGCGTGTGCGTGTGCGCGTGTATGTGTGTGTATGTATGTGTGTGTGTATGTGCGCGTGTTTGTTAATTTGATGAAATAATATTGAATTAGCACCGATATGTATTACAATTATTCTTCAATTCAAACATTATTCATATAATGAATAAATATTACGTGTGTAAACAGCTCAACTTATCAATTTTATAATATTTTGCTTGACTCATCGATGCTTTCCATCCCAGTTACAAAACCGAATCCGTTATCAATACCTCCTCACCTTAATTCCCGCAAAAATTCAATACTCCGCAAAACGTAATACCCTTTTCCATCAAAGCACCTTTTTCATCTCTCGAAAACCGCTATCACACTAACCCACAAAGAGCGCAGCACCTCCATTCCATCTTCGAGGTTCATTACTCTAGGCATCAAAGCTCGGAGCGAGGAAAAAGGCACTATCCTTAATAATATTTTGCATCATCAATCAATGCCATTAATTATTTCATAGCCGGCTTTTATCCCGGTATACACGGTAGAGCGGCCTGCAGAGCCGCACAAACACTGGCATTGTTCCATATGCCGAGCGTCAGATGACGCCTCACATTATGTCCGTGGCACGATGACAAGTAAAAGTGCGCGAAAGAGATCAAAGGGAAAAAAGCGCTCGCACCGCGGCTCTTCATGTATATACACTCGAGTTGATTGTTCACGCGCTCGGCGCTCCGCTCGCGCGCTTTGTTTCAATATAATCCAAAGTGACTCTCCCGAAGCGCGCGTTAACGAGTTTCGTAATTGAAAAATCGTCGGCGCGCCGCTCCATTAAAAACGAGAAAGAGAGAGAGAGAGAGAAGAAGAGAAAAAGAAGAGCAAGAAACAAGCAGCGACGCCGCGCGGCACGCACAATGAGAAGCGGATCGAAGCGATGTCGAGGCGCTTATGAAAAAAGCGCAAACGAGCGCAAGCGCTCTGGCCGCGTAAAACGAAAATCAGAACGAGAAGGAACGAACGCGATGAAAAAGGAGCAAGAAAGTTTACAAGGAAGGAGCGTGATTAATGTTACGTCACAACCGGCCCGCCGTTACAATAGGCTCTGTTTGTAAGATCGGCGCCGCGTAAGGCTCTCTCTCTCTCACTTGACTTATTATACGTTCGGACGCGCGCGCGCGAAACGAGATGATTAATCGCTCGGCCGATGACGAGGTGGATGCGTGTATATGCGTCTAAGATAGCCGGCCGGCAGCGAGAAGCCGGTAATGGGCATTAGCGCGACCGGTGTGCCCACCAAGCTGGGAGATTGTGGATGTAGGGACGGTTGGGATTTTGTCAAGGGGAGAGCGATTATGAGGCGGCGTTTTGAGAAAGCTGCAGTGGCTTCTTTGCGGAAGGCGTGACGGCCCTTTATCTAGATTTTCGTTGTTTTGTGGCTTGTTTATTGTAGGAGAGTTGAATGTAGTGTTGTTTTTGATGGGTTCAGGACTGTGAGCGAAGGTTTGGGAGCAAGTTTGTTTCGGTTTGAATTCTTGGTTTGGTGGTGTAATAGTATTTTAATTAAACCAGTTATGGTTGAATAATTATCTGCCGAATTTTTATTTACTAGAACTTCGAATTTTTGTATGTATAGTTTTATTCCATAGGTCGAATTTTACAGGATAAAATCATTAATAAATTTTTTTTAGATGATTTTAGATCGGTATTGTTATTTTCTTTTTGGATCTAAAACCCCCTTAAAAATATCAAAATTACTCAATATAATACCTGATAACTCTGGATAATAAACACGAAAAAAAAATATTTATCGGTCTATTTTTGTAAAAGAATTTCATCTACGATAGACATAATCAAGTTCGCAGTGCACACAAAAACTCTATATTAGACTCTGCGATATTTAAACGAAATAACCAAAATTAGCACTCGGGCATAATACGCGTCCCTCCTTCTCTGCGCATATATACCCTCGCTCGTCTCGACCACCACATTATTTCGGTAATTTGAATAAAATTCTCACGTGTATAAATAGCGGAGACTGCTTGGGCCGCGCCAGAATCTGATAAATTATTCAGGCCATCAAATTACGTCGGGGAACAAGTGAATCAGCGAATCGTCACTTATACGTATCAGCCCCCTACAATCTCTGTTCCTTACTTAAACAGCCCACAGACGTGCTCTGGCTCTCCTGGGTGCAGGCGAAAAATGTCGAGAGCACCTAATACATAATACAAAATATACGCTTATGGAGAAACGTGAAAGATCATTGAGACGTGCCTTTTTACTCTGGAAGGTCTATATGGAGGGTTCCGTATTGCTAAACTTGTGATTAAAACGGACTTTAATGAAGTAAAAAATGTTATTAAATTTACAGTGTTTTTTGCTAATAAATAATTCAATTCTAATAGTAACAATATACATATCGAAAATATGTTATTTTCCGATTTTTATAGATTAATAGATTTAAATTGTTAGATGCGTGCACTCCTCATTAGAGTATATCTCAAAAGTTATCAGTTTATCCGTTCTCGTCTGTATAATAGAATCTTCGTTCAACCAAAAACAATTTACAAAGTGAATAACAGAACATAGGCTACTTGGAAAACAAAGATACCCATACATAAATTAAATTCAAGAAGATAACGTCGCAATACAAACAACCTAGTAACAAAGCTATACAATATAATCGCTATCGTTATCTATATCAAATTTTCTCTCTTTCTTCTCTATTAAAAATTAACTAATGAATCTTATCACTAGTTAAAATATCTACAAACTTATATTATTTAAGACTCAAAAAGAAGTATATTTTTTCAAATCAATTTAAAAAATTATTTATCAATTCTCGAGTTTCAGGCCAACTTAACTCACGGAATCCTCCCTATACATCAGCACGCACCTCCACAGACGCAGACGCATCACGCTCGCAAAAGCAAAACGCTCTCGAAGCGCGCTTGCACATTATAATACACACTCGCGCGCGCACGACTCGATGATTTATGCCGGCCGCTCACTAATTTTATAATCCGGACATAATGAAGGCCATTATCGTAATGCTTGTCTTCGGAACGAGATGATCCGCGGCGGCTCTTCGCAAGGAGAAAAAGCGCCCCCACGACGATCATCCTCGTATATATACGCTAACCGATATACCAAAGCGGACGCTGGACGCGCGGATGATTGCACGTTTATGCGATTCCTGTTATTTTCAATCATTACCGCCTTTCTCCCCCAGCTTGCACGTGTATACATGCAAGCGCGAGAGCTCGCCCGTAATATTTGTAATCGAGGCGCGCGCGGCCAAATAACCGCTTTTACCGGGCTCCTCGGAAACCCCTCGAAAGTATATATCTTCGCTCTCTCTTCCCTCTTTTTTACGTGATGCGCTCGCTCTCCCAATGACTCCGGGGGATATTTCATTTTTTGCCACTTATGTACACCGCGCGAGGGCTCTGGCCACTTATGCACGCCGTGCGGCTAAGTGTATACGCGGCCGATTTCGTTTTTCGACGTTTCCATTTCGTAAAAGTGGCCGAGCAGAGAGAGAGAAAGGTCGATTGACACGTTTGAGGGGAGGTTGCGAGAGCAGCTGGTGCGGTAATGATATGGTTGCAATTGCGAGATCATGACGAATAAGTATATAAATCATTTTGATTGCTTTTATTTGGGTCGGAGTGTTTTCGGCGGGAGTATGGTAAGCAGATGGCGCATCGATCGGTTAATGTTGGATGAGATGGATTATGCCTCGGTGGTTTATGCGAGAGCTTTAGTAAATTACTTTTTGGATGACGATTGATAGGTTTGTTGTTAAGTGATAATTTATGTATGCGGTAATTAAAATTAACTTGATCTGGTGATGTATGCTGAATATGATTTATTTGATTTGGGTTATTTTGTGGAGTCATGAAAATAGATGTGCTTCTTGTGAGATCAAAAGCCACGATGTGATTCAAAAAGAAGATACATTACAGAATATATTATTAAGTATCTCATTGAACATTTTAATCATATTGATGAGAATTTGAGTATTTTATAATTGACGTAATCAACAACAGAAAAAGGGTAAACCGTGCCGATTATATAAATACAATACTCAAAATTTTAAAAACACCTCCCAGCAATTTAACGAATTAACCTCACCCCTATGACACTACTGCTAACTGTCCCTCTCACCCGCGTCAAGCTCTCCAAAATTGCTCTCAGGCGTCAGTCAGCTCACTCCAGCGTCCTCTCTTAATACACATTTTTCGCTCGTCACAAAGCCTCCATTCTTCGAACCTTTAGCACCGCTCATACGCTCACTTTACTCTCTCGCGAAAGGGAGAAAGAACACAAGGCTCTCTTCCACGAAATTACCGTGATTAGACAAATCTCGTTAGGCCGGTGTAATTTTCAACGCGCCGCGCGCGATCGAGATCCGGATTCTTGGAAGCTCACCTAACGAGTTGCTGAGCACTATGATTACGCGCTGCTCTCTCGCCCCGGCAAATGTCCGGCCTCCAGTCATCTTCCTCCTCTCGTCAATTGTTTTCTGCAACGCCAGAGAGTGGCTCGTCTTGTCCCTTTGTGCTGCTGCTGCTGCGCTGAGCGCACTGGGTAATTATTGCGCGCGCGCGAGCTGCACTTTTAGTCGGCGCTCTCGAAAAATTTATGCGGGGTTCGAATTACCATGGGCAGAGGGTTATTATGAGCGCTGGTCGATGAGATGGATTTTTGCTTTTTCTTCAAAGATGTTTATTTTTCTATGGGTTGAGAAAGGACTGCTAAGTAGGCCTTGTGGTTTTTAGCGAGGGTAACCTGCCAATCGTATTAATGACTGTTCTTTGATATGGGATCTAAATTTATTTCGATTACGGACGGTAATTTAGCTTTGCGCTACTGTTTGGAAGCGGTTGTAATGAGAGGCTTTGTTTAAAAATTGTATAAAAATTTTTAAAAAGTTCTTTGTACATACTGTTTTTTAATTTCATAAATTATATGTCGCGTAATTTCTTGAAGCTATAACTATGAATAACTTAATTAAATTAATAAAAAAATTTTTTTAAGCACCACCCTTAATAACTTTTCTCCGAATTAACATCCCTTAGACCTTTGGTACATTAAATCTGCTTAATTTAATGAAAGAGCGCCAGTGACTCTCAATGAAGTGCCATTAGAATTATCTGCATAAGTGAGTTCATTCGCACGTCGAGTTCCGCTACATTACCCAATAAACGAAAGAAAACTTTAAAACTTACCGTAAATTAGCCGAAAGCGTCGAAACTCTTGCCAACCTTATAATACACCTGCGAGAATGAACTTTTTTCTTTTGTCTTCCTTGCCTTAATTTCTTCACAGATCATGCCTTTTGATAAAAGTTTAAGAGTGATAAAAACTTAAAGATAAAAGATGAAAGCGCATAAAAATGTTTGATATTTGAAATTAATTCTACTCGAGGAGAAAATATTTGTGGTGAAACTAATCTCGTATCATCTCTCATGAAACTTTTTTAAAATCATTTATTTATTGATTATCACATTGTTTAATTCTATATCATATTTTTAAAATCCCCATATTTGATTTTATAAGTAATCTTTGGTAATTTAGAATATTAATCTTTTAATTTTCTACTTAAATAGAACCCAAAAAACAGAAGTATCCAATAAAAAAGCTCAACTTACTCAAATTCACAAAACCGCTACCATTACCACCTTTAAAAAAAGCTCAAGCCACCCCAAACTCCATCCCAAACCTCAAAAACGCACTCAGCCACCCTTTCTAATTCACCAAGCCCATCGAATAACGCTCGTAACATACTCTCCCATAAAAACGACGATCGCTTTAGCGGACTCTCCCTCTTACCACCCACACCCCCGGGGGGTAAAAGGGCACCGTCGCCTCTCGTCTTCCACCTCGAAACGAGATAAAAAGGGTAAAAAAAGGAGCGCGTTATCGGCCATAGCCGTATAAGAGCCTTACACACACCGAGCAGCCGCGCATCTTCGGGGGGTGGCGGAAGCTAGCGCGTAAGTCAGCCGGCGATAAAAGCCGCTTTAAATAAAGCGCTATGTATGGTAATCGGCGGCTGCTCGCAGGGAAACACCTTAGCAACAAAAAGCCCTCCCTGGAGCTCGCGAGAGCAACGCGATACCAGAGCTTGCACCGAAGAAAGCAAGCGGTATTCTATCAGTCTGATAGCTCTCGGCGGGATGCGTCCGTCGCTGCGGCGGAGAGCGTATTAGATAATGCTGTGTGGTGAACTCGCCTGTCGCTGCCTCTTTTTCTATTGTGTTCTTGTTAGAGTGGAGCTGGGAGTTGGGGAGCGATCGGGTGTCTTGGAAGTGCGCTGTTTGAGCGCAATTTTGGATACGAAATTGTGAGGATTAATTTGTTGAGTGGCTTTGTAATTCACTTTGATTGGGAGATCTTTTTATCTTTTAGTTGAAACATCGTAATGCCTAAGCTCGTGTAATCGAAAGTTAAAAAGGATTCTAAGTTCTTTTATTTTGAAAATTGTAAGTCACAATGTAAAAGATTTCAAATAAATGAAGGGTTTCTGTAATTATGTTTATCTCGTGCATATTGAAATTGCAATCGGACAATAAAAAATATGTTTCAAATTCCGTTAAACTAAAACTCTTAATAAATTAAACAAATTACCTCAAAAGCATTCACACATATATTCAAAAGAGATTATACCGATAAATCACGGTTGCAATAACTTTCAAAAAAAGAAATTGTATAAGAAGTCTCAAAAATCCCCAGCGTTATACACTTTACAATGTATTTTCCTCCTTCATTTTTGTCTCATTAGAACCGAAAGTGTGGCATGCGATTATTGGGTGTTCCTCTGCGTATTCTTTATATTATCTTCTTCAATAATAATAAAGCGAAAAAATGCAGATGTATAAGTGCATCACTAATTTCCTTTGATTCCACGAACCGTTGTGCATTAGCTCTCAAATAATAGTTCTAAATAATAGGTAGTTTTTGCATTTTTAAATCTAAAAAATCAGTGTGATACTCGTCATTCTTGGAAATTTGAAGCTATAATTTTGTAATATTGTTACAAGCGAATTACGTAGTTTCTTATGAAGCTTTCACGGAAAAGATTAGTCTTAATATTCGGAGAGAATAGAATATAATCTGCAAGATTCCCTTTTCACAACCGAAAAACTTTGTTAACGAAATAGCATTCCGTGCAGAAAGTTGCAGGATTTTTCCAATTTTAATTCCAGCTTCGACTTAATTTTTATTGTTTTTGGAAATAAAAAATTACATTGTACGATTGTAAATTGAAATAAGTTCACTTGTGAAAAAGAAATGTTGCAGCTGTAGCTGCAAATTTTATAAAAGTTATTATTCCAATAAGTATGTGTAGAATAAATTTTAATATTTCGTTACTTAAAAAGTTATTATGAACTTTGACCATGTAAGTTCTCTTTCAATATAAATAAATAATGTAAGAAAAAAATTTATCCGCAGATAACAATTGGCAGAATACAATTTAATTTACGCATTGGATTAATTTTTAGTCTAGAAAGAAAAAGAAATAAGAATTTATATATAGCTGAGCTTAAAACATGATTGATAAGTGACGTACCTCAAATATTAAAATATTGTTTTATCGAAAAATTCTTAATTTTCTTTCAAAATTATAAGTCTTTCAAATACTAGTTTAAAACAATTACTCCTTTTCAATCATCTTAAATCTCTTCACAGTGCTGAAAGACATCTGAAAATCATTCAAATGCTTGTATAACGTCGCGATGAAAGACTCCTCTGACGGTAATTGCACTTCACCCTCAAAGAATGGCATTTTTCGCACTTCCAGAGAATCTCATTGTTATAATTCGGCCGCCACATAAGCGCTGCTAAGATTTTGGTGCGCGTGTCAATCGGCGCTCTGCCCGACGACAAGACGTCGTCGTCGACGCTTGCGCTATACACAACGACTTGTTTTTCGAGACCGGCGGCGCTTATTCCACGCCACACGGTGAGCTGTTATATTTATAAATAGTTGCCACGCTGACAGGCCGATAGGTCGTTGCTGCGCCAGTCGATTGATGCGTTGTTATGCGCGTGCACTGACCACGTTTTCTTTTTGTCTCGTGGTCCGGTCTATAGTTGTCGGCGTTGGCTGCGCAATTTGTGTGTCAGGCAATGATTTAGGATACCGCGTGAAATTATAATTGATTTGGTTAGTGAAATACACTTGCTAAAATATGTGAATTTTTAGTAGAGATATTTATTTTCTAGAAATGAGTGGATCTGCAAAGATTTATTCAAACAGTTCTATCATACTAATGCCATTGTAGTGCAAATAATCGCAAAAAAGTTTTTATAATTCAGTATTGAATGAAAATATTGCCAGTTTAGATTAATTAAAAAATTATTGCTTTTCCGCATGATTATGTCTTACCATATCGGTCTGATTCTACTTATTACAAAATTAGATCTTTGTTATGCGACTAAATTTATTCTTTTTACCAAATTTCAAAGAACTCTCACGTTAACTATTTACATTTTTGTACTTACATTTACTTTCACTTTAGTCCAGGCATTATAATCTTTACACAAAACTTTCTCGTTCAATTCGCAATGCTTATCACATAACAAGAATCGTAAACCTTCGAAATTTCAAATCTGGCTTACGGACTCCACATAAATATCGCGTCCACAAAAATCTATCGCTTAAGCAAACTCTCGCCCCGGTAAATATACAAGTATAAAACACACATAAAGTTCTTACCACACTCAGGATCGGCATTATTCAGCGTGGTTCTACCTCCTCTCATAAAGTGTTTCCTTACATCGCTACTGCGAGCAGGTATATTTCGATACCGCGGGCGCAGCGATTCAATGCAGAAAACAGTCATGCCGTTTGCAAAGCAGTGTATTATAATACACTGGTGGTATAATACAGGGGGTCCAAGAGTTTATTCGATGTAGAGAGATATATATACTTGTTGCTTACTTCCTTCTATTGCTTTTAGTGTTTTTTTTTTACAAATGTGACTTATCGTGTGATCTGCTTAATTTTGCTTTTGTTTATTTGAGTTTCACAATTTTGTTGTTTAAATTCCAAAAGTGCTCCACATATTTTCTGAAAATCTGAATAGATTGTAGACTCCGTAAGAATTAAAATTCTGGTAAAAATTGTATTTATTGTTATAAATTATTGTTTGGCATTCGCTATATTTGCTAATTTAAAATTTTCGATAATAATCGAAGTTTTATAATTCTGAATAGTCTTTATTAAAATAGCAAGTTCATGACCTTATTGGAAATTAATACGCTCTACTTTATACTTTAAATGTACTAAGGCTTTATACTTTAAATGTTCCATTTAAAACATTTGAAAGTACAGTATTTCAGTACCGTATCTGTAAATAATTTAAAAAGATGTAACTTTGATAAAATAAAATTGTGTCTTTAGGTCAGAAGATTGCGTACTAACTACCGTCAGTATAACAAAGACATTCTCTTTTTGTACACGCATATGGGTCATTCAATGGATTTTATTGACTTGGGATGATAAAATACAAGAGGATATAAATATTCTGAATGACTGAAGACTAAATTGAAAAGATAAAAAAAATTAAAAATGTCAATTATGCGTCATTTATACTTTTTAATAAAATGTCTTATAATAACCTTAAAATTATATTATAAAGTCTTATTATTATTATGAAATCGATGTTGATTTATTTTTAATTATTTCGGCATAGGTCAGGAAAACTACGATTTTTTACTTTCAAAAATAAACATCTTTTTGAAAAGTTCGGCTTAATACATGTTTTCTGAACTTAAAAGAAAGAACAGAATTTTATCTTGATTCTCTTAAAACGAAAAAAAATAAATACAAAATACATATTATATCATTCGTTGAGCGTTTTAAGTACTATAGAATACGACCAAATAGCTACGATTATAACATTATTTAATTTCCAATTTTTACAGAGGTCAAAATAAATAATTCAATATAATCAGATAATAAAATAATCCTCCAGGACCACTCAGACTTAACAGGTTAACAAGCTTTTATTATTTTAAAAATCCATCTTTCACATCAAAAACTTTATCCATTTGTATCAATTTGTATAAATTTATCAGATTTTAATATATATTAGAATTTTTTAGTTTCTCAAACCCATTTTTAAAAATTAGAGAACTACCCTGAGTTTGAAATATTAAAAAAATTCTTGACATGCTCAAGATAGTCCCAATAGAAAATTCAACTAAATATCATGATCGTCAATCACTAAAAAATTTTAAAAGCTAACTATTTTGTTACAATCCTTAAATTACAATTTGAGGTTTTAAGAAAATTTGAAGCTTCTAGAAATCCGGTACATATATTTTCATATTAATCTATTTTTCTGTTTTATAAATTAACATCTTTCGGTTGACAATACCAATAAATAAATCCCTACCTGTCAAAACAAAAAAAAATCCTCAACATCCAAATAACAAAATGCTTTCCTCACTCTCAATTATCCATTTAACAAATCTCGGCCTAAAAATGATTCTTAAAAAAAAATTACACGCTATACACAAGCAGGCAAACCGCATTCAGCGCCATTACAGCATCTCCCCGGCAAAATTTATGTCCGGCACGCAGCCGCGTGCCTTTGCACACATCTACGGCCGAAGCAAAAAAATCGCAGTTCCGCGTATTCCATCCGAAAGGGGTGAAGAAAGCGACGGCCTACGTGTGCACATATATTACGAGCGCGCGCGCGCGCGCGCGGAGAACGAATATAAGCCCGGCGCGAGCAAAAAAAAGTCAAACGCGAGCGAGAGAGAAAAGGGTGCCGCTTGCACATTCACACACACACACACAAAGAGAAGCTGCGCACCTATACACGGATAAAAAGGATCTTGGCAAGGTATCCGCGTGGGCGGCCCGAGCTGGGTGGCGGTTATAGAGGGTCCGTATCTTTCTCTCCGGGCCGCGAGCGCGCATTGACCAGTCAGGTATATTATGATAATGCCCGGGCTATCTATGCGTCGTATCGACTTGTCGAGTTATTGTTGCGCCCGGCGAGCGGGCTTATATACGCTCTCCACGTGCAACACGATTCTGAGGGAGAGGGAGAGAGAAAGCGGCGAGCACTGCGAAAAATAGATGCACGACGCGAGCTTCGCTTTGGTCTTGAGAGTAACAAGGTATGTGCAGAGGGTGAGAGCGAAGGATTTGAGAGCGGACTTTATTTGTTGGTTTGTTTACTTTAGGTATGGAGGTTTGGTTGATAATGTGTCTTTCGGGAATTTTTAGGTGAGATTGTAAAAATTTTCACGCTATTTTTGTCAGTTGTCAGATTGAAGAAAAAGAAGTTCAATGAAAAACAGGTCGGTCATTGGTTTTATTGAATGGATTGGAAAATAGTTTATTTTCAGGTAGTTCTAGATTATTAAATAGTTAAACTATAAAAATATTTCTAAGAGCTGTCTGATGAAGTTTACATAAAACAATATTTCCTTAACTTATGATTAACTTTTAATTAATTCAGCTATTTAATCTTTTGTGCAGCTGTGAGAATAAACTTTTTACGAGGAAGTTGATAACCAAACATATACGATATAGATAATAGGTTTATTTACTCTTGTTTACGTGTGAATAAGTTAACCATTGCACGTACTTTCCTGTAAATTATGCGCATAAAAGATGCCGTAAGCTTTATTTAGAATTAGGCAGATCATAATCAGAGCCATGAATCTGACGTGTATTAAATTGGAGATAGCTCGATACAAACTGAATGTAAAATAGATTATGAAATGTAATTTATATGTAGGAGAGCATAATTAAATTTGATTTATGTATCTCCCGCTGGCACTCGAAGATACAAAAATGATGTTTTAATAAATAATCAAATTAACATTAATTAAAGCATAATGATTTGCTGCTTTAATTTATTTCATTCAACACGCGAGACTATTACTTACGCGAAGAAAAAATAATTGTTATATGGAGATTACATTATACTACACTATGCACGTGTCATGTAGATTATGACTACAGCATAATTTTAAATGTAGTCTCATATAAGCATTCTAAATATTCATTCAAAATTAGATTTTATCATGTGAACTACTCAAAGTGAAGCATTAAAAATTATAATGAATTTTCCTTTCCCGTCTGCGGCTTTGTTACAGTTATAACTTTTCTCGTAAACAAACCAACAATACAATCAATCTCAACCTCAACCTCAATCTCTTCAAACTACTTCTATCCATGGCCATCTCTTAACCACCCCAACAACTCCGCCAATTCCACACCCCTCCCCTTCACATCGACTCCGCAAATCAAATATTCACACTGCAAAATCACCAGCCTCCCACGCGCCGCTATTTATAATTTCGGAAGCCATACGTCACCGCGTCGCTCGCGAGCTTTTCAATTAAAGCCGCGCGAAATAAAAGCACAGCGAAAAAAGCGCGCGCGAAATATTTAAAGCCGCGCGGAAAGAATTACGCATGCATCATCCTACCTTCACGCAAGGCCGCACGTGCTAGCGTCGATTTCGTATATACGTAAGAGACGGGCACAGCGATGCTCTGGCGGTCGGCAAGCGCGAATGAATCACGACTTTAATGAAAAGCCCCTGGCACGTCAGGTGTGCCCGATAAATCGCGAGGCAACAGGCGCGCGCAGGCCAGCTCGAGCTACATATGAGCGCCGAAATTGATATCGCGCATTTGTACGAGGGCGGCGAGTTTACGTGACGCGTTTTAACAACGCGGCCGGTCGAAGACGTCCCGTCATTCGTCATTATGCGTTTTCAATAATGGCGGGGTGGAAGCGCTGATTAAAGGGGATTTATGAGCGGTGAAAATGAGATGAATTTTAATTGTTGCGGTGGGAGTGGTGAGGGGTTGGTCTGATTTGTGGATGATGGAAAAATTAATTTTAATAATGATAACGCGTGGAGGCTCGGAAGTGGTATTTATGGTATGGTTTTTGTATTTTTTATATTTTATTGACATGTTGTGTTTTGCAATATCGATACGTTTTGTATGATTTAACGATTGAAAAAGAATTAATTTTTTATTTTCGTCATATTTTTCGATATTTAAATTTATTTAGTGATATTGGATATTTTTATTTCCCATCAAAGTTAATAAATCAAATAGTAAAAAATATAAAATAAACGTTCTTGCTAAATGCATTTCCGATAATTAAGAGCTTTTTAGTTTTCCACTTTACAAGAAATTTTTGCTGATTCTAATAAATTCTCTACGATTCAAATAAATCTTAACTCTATGCACTAAATTTTAGCTGAGTCTGAACGTTCGTTCTAATATTTATTTATAGTTCAAGACTCGAAGACATTAATTCGAACATATACAACGTACCTACTTTGCTAGCACCCTGCCAAAGAACATTAATTAAATGTAGCGTAATTTATAACTCAACGCGTTATATAAGGGAGATTATAATACTTTAGAAAATTTATAATGCTTTTAGCAATTTTTACTAAAGAAACGATAAATTTGATGAAAGTTTTGCTATTTTCGTTTCGAGCAATTAATTTGTTCAAATACAAAAGCTAGATTAATTATTTCTAAAATTATCAAATTTTATTTAATATATCCCATAATCTAAGCAATATTTTAAAGAAATTCCTCACTGTCAAAATAAAAAGTTCAAAAGACTTATTGAAAGAAATATAATTTTATCTATAGTAAGATATATACAACAAAATATTTTTAATTCTATCAAAAATTCTCATCATTTAAGCCTGCCTCAGCTATATCCGCAAATTCTTAAAAACTGTCAACGTTTTTAGACATCACATCTGAGCTTTTTCAAATCAAGCAAAAATTCCTCGCACGCCAAATAAAAGTACAAAAATTGATTTATCTCTCTCGCGCACCTGCAGTCAACCGTGAAAACAGCATCTAAAAAAAAGCCACCTCGAAAAAACCCAAAGCGCTTAGCTCGCGGCCATCCCAACGTGAGAAAAACTCTCCCAAGAGCGCGCATCCCTCAGGCCGCGCGCCAAATCAGCCAAGCGCATCGATATAAAACCGCGCGCCAGCCTCTCAAAGCGCCGATCTCTCAAAAGGCATCGAACCCGCGCCTGTAAAATACGACTAGGACTAACTAAAAAGATAAGGATCGAAGAGGGGCGTAGACGGAGTTTTACGCGAGGAAAAATGCGGATTGCGCGTCTCGCTGCCAGAATTACGAGCGAGGTAATTGCTAGTTTGCGAGACGCGCGCGCGCGGCTCGTGACGAGGTGTCGAGCCGTGCGCGCGTCGGACTGTACGTCAGTCGCGCAGAGAGCGCGAGTGATGGCTTGTACGCGAGCAGGAGATGTGAGCGGCGATTAGCTCGTACGCCGGCACTTGCTGCCTGCTGTTTGATTATATTATTGGCGATGCGCGTGCGATGGGTTGTTTATTGAATAGGAGCGGTTGGATGTTGAGGTTTTTGGGATCTTGTTAGGGAAGCTGTGGCTGGTGTTGATTTGATGCGATTGTGTTTTTTTATGATGGTTGGATGAAGGGAAATGGAAAAGAATGTATTTTTTCCTGGTGTTTTCTTGTTGGAAATAAGAGTGTACTGTAATTATATATATTTGCATAATTTTAATAGAGATATGTATTGTAGAAGTCAAAAGTTAACATCGGAATAATAATTGGGAAGTAAAATTACACGAAAAGATTTGCATCGCTCCTAATTACACTAAAAGTTGTTTGCATTGTAATTTGTAGTCAACAAGGTAAGGGGCACTTAAGATTTATCAATGATATGTCTTTTTGTACATTTTACTTGTAAATATATTTCAATCATATACAAGTAGAACAAATTATTTTGACACTTTGGTTTAAAACATAAATATGTTTTTTTAAAATGCATACTTATTAATACAAGAGACGTTCTTAAAGATAATATATAATAAATAATATTATAAATCAGATATATAATTATTGTCTAATGTTAAATAGATTGAAGGGTATATTGATTTTAACTCTTTTACCAGAAAACTTTCAATTTAAGTTTTTTGCTGGTTTGCTGTTAGATACATTATACGTTTCAGATGTATTGATAACGATCTTATCGATAAGAGGCATTAATTTTTTACGTTTTTAATGTTTATTTGTGATTCATCTTTAAAAAAATGGTATTTAAAAGTACGTAGTCTTTCAACCATTTCACAAAAAATACATACAACATTTTACAACTTGTGCTGTTATTATACTAAAAAACGTTTATTGATTTTTTTAATAACCTTACTCGTTTTTCTTCGAAAAATCAAAGTAATCGAAATTATTTCCATTCAAATCAAGCCCTTCCGCTCTCACTCTTTTCATCCATTTTATCTTCCTCTCCACCGCACTGCCGTTTTCCCTCATCGCTCCCCGCGATCGCGCGAAATTCCTCTCCTTTTTTTTTTACCCGCAGCACTTTTTTCCAGACCGCGCGAGAGCCCAGTTTTCTGATTTACGAGGAGTAATTGTATACGCCATCACCGCGCGCCTCTATATATTTCCCTCTCCAATAATAAGCGGCCGTTGCGCCGGGCACGTGAAAAAAACGGCAGACCCGTAAGCTTTACTTTACAACCCGGTAGCCGGAATAGAAAGAGAGCGTGCCTCGGCATTCTTATATTGCAAACAAAATAATGGCCCCGGCGAGCGCGTTTTTCCCCTCGACTCCGCGCGCTTTTATGCGCCTGCGCGTGCAGCCGCAAAGCGATCTCTCTGTTGTTCTCCTCTTTTTATTTCATTTGCAAAATGTGTATAAGAGCCGTGTGTACATACTCGTGACCGCACGCGGGAATATCTGCTCTCTCTGTGCAGATTTTCGTGTTTTTAGGTGTGCACTGGCGTTATTTTGCGCTTATGAAATATCGGGGATGGGTTGTGGATTGATTAAGCTTTTTTCAATTGATGTAAAAGTATTCGGTGTTCTATCTAGATTTAAATTTAATAATTTTTTTCAATTTATTTTTGCTCGGTATATTGTATATTATAAACTTTACATTTATGCGATTACAATCCCTACAAAGCCAAAAACGAATCGTAAAATTACAACGCTTTACATTGTTTCCTATAAAAGTACCAACGATTACCCTTAAGTAACAATGTACAAAGTACTTGTGCCTACCCCAATTAGTTCACCACATCATATAAGGCCAATATCCACTTTAGATTTTATCATGCTACATAAGACACGCAAATGCATCTTCTCGATTCCATAATCACAAAGCGCGGCACAAAGACACGACAATCTTACATACATAACAGGCCCCCACGAAAAACTAGCTATAGTACATAAATCAACGTCATTTCCGTACAGTAGCTACTTACGCTCTCCTAGGCGAATTATGCGGAGCTCCACGTGCGAACGGGGATCGCGCGATAGTCATGCGCGAGGGCCAATTAAGAAACGCCGCTGCCCAAAAGCAGCGAGTCGAGGGGCTCATTGTTTTCCTGCCGAGTTGGCTAATTGCTTGCTCCTACGTTTATGCGTGCTCATACACGCGACTCCTTTTGTTCGCGCGCACGCGCTTTTTTTTCGTCTGTTTGCGCGCAAGTTAAAAAAGGCGTCGCGCTTCCTCGAACTCTAAGCCTTGCGGGAAATGTGTGTAAATTATTTTAAATGGTTGATGCCGAGATATTTTCAAGTCGAGCGTGTATCTGTTAATTGCTTATGTCGTTTCTTTATAGTTTTAGGAAATTTTCTTGCACGCTTAGACACAGATATGGTATTATTGATTACACATATTTGTCATATGCAAAAAAATTATAAAAATTCAATTTTAAATAATTTCATTTTTCTTCTCAAATTGATTAGGAAATAATAAATAAAAAGATATTTTAGTGGGTTAAAAATTGTCTTTATATTTTTGAGTGAATTAAAAAATATGTAACTTTCTAAGGCTATATAAATTTCTATTATTTTTAAAATTATTATTCAACAATTCTATAAATCTATTAAAAACCAAGCATGTATATTGAGTACATAAAAAAAATTGTATTTAAACGTCACGCATGTATTACTACTTCCAAAAAGTTGTACCCCATAAAGTAATATAGGTAGATTTGTAAATTCATTAGAAGCATCAGAATTGGATGTATACAAATCTTTTTAAAACTAATATTTAAAACATATTTCGTTCAAAATTTATTTTTATTAAAAATATATAATTACACAAAATATCTACACAAGGTTCATAATTTTTAAAATCTTATCATTTACATTTCATTGTAACTAAAAATAATGTCGTTTATCTAAACTTAACTTTAAAAATGTTGTAGAAATTATCGTTATCATAATATTTTGAATTCAAATTAACTTATTAAATAGAAACTAATAATAATAAATGCCTTTAGTAATAAACTTCTCGTCGAATTGTAAAATTAAAAGTTCTTTATTGCATCAGGAACTTTAAAGTCTTTCAAACTACAACAACAAGTGTAACCTTTTGTAGAATTTAAAAATTCAGGATACAAATAATGACATTCTGATTTTTTACAGCAAGCAGTATTCTCATTATTTATTTTACCGTTCGAATCTACTATCACATATGGATCGTTTATCGTGAGAAAGGCAATCGAACGTTGTTCGTTTCGTGGATCATATATAACCTTAAAAAGAACTTCCGGAACAAAGAAATTTGATACCGTACTGGATATTTGTTTTGGTATATTAAAATGATAAGTAGTTCCATCTAAATTCAATTTTGCTTTACCAAAAGCTCCTGAGTATATATCCAATTCTTTTATTGATTGATGAGCAAGTTTTCTAATAATTTCACTAACTTTCTTCCAATTTCCATCATTAATGCTTTTCCAAACTGGCACGGTATTATCATAAAAGAATGTACATTTCTGTTGAGGTATGTAAAATAGATCATCTTTTGATATTAGTTGACCTTTAACTAAATAATTTTCTCCTGAAACACAAATAAAAATATGATTTTATTAATTTTTATGAGCATAAAATATTATTATTTATATTTTTCTTTTATTTCAACAAAGAGAAATCTTAAAAATATTAAAAACCTTTACTTGTATTATAAGTAAAGAATTTTATCAACCAAGGGAAATGATCAACATTTCTGAGTAATATTTAAAATTTGTTACACACTGCACGTAAAGTAAATACTTGAGGTCCTCCTGGCTAACAATAAAGCATTATATGCGCAGCGTGTAAAAAATCGTATATACACTACGGGAGTAAATAAGGAATTACTCAAATCATATATTTGCCATCCGAGCCAAATATGATAAAATTTATTTACATTTTTTACTTTTTGTCTCTAGATGCACAATCTAATATTAATAAAATTTCAATGTAGTAAAATACCAATTTTATTTTCTAATACTTTATTTACTTTTAATATTCTATTTTTTTAGTTTATAGTATAGTATTCATAAAAGTAAATAAATATTTTTACTTACCCGTATATTTCGGAAATATATTTGAAAATTGTTTTACTTGATATTCCTTAGAATAAAATTCATTTAATTGTTCTAATAATGCGTTTTCATATAATAAACCTTTTGAAAAATTAGTATCTTCTGCTATTTTTGGTCTTCTTTCGGTTATTGGCAAAACTTTTGCACGGGCAGTGATCATACTAGTTTTGACATTACTATACAAGCTGATTACTGGTATAAAATCAAGAACACTGACTTGAATACCGATTTGATATGCATCTTCACTTATTTCTTTCATCCTTGCTTCTATAACACCTGAACATTTGATAGGTGTAGAATTAAAAACACTTCGAGAAAAAGGTATAGGAATTTCGGGTACAATCAATTGCGAAGTATAGTTTTTGCCTGGACGATCATAATATGCTGATGTATTATCCTCACGTATTAAATTTGTTACTTCTATTGAAGCATTGGGAAAATTTGGAAACTGTAAAGTATGTCCTGGACAAGCAAGGATCATAAGCACTGAATTATAAGCCCCGCCACCATATGCAACTAAACAATTAGTATCAACAAATGCAGGATATAAAAATTCCAAATTATAATTAGGTTCCTGATAACCATATGATGCATAATAATTTGGAGGCTTCAAGATTAACGGTGATTTTGAAGATTGAATATCTATGTCAGTTACTTTTATTACACAATCACAGGAACTTTGAATAATGTAATCTAAAAAAAATTAATAAAATTTGTTTAAAATCTTAATAAAATCGTTAAAATTACTTAATTAAATATTACATTTTTGTAAGTATTTCCGGTATATACATATATAAATTTCTGCGTACATACGTACACGCGCCGGAAAAAATATTTTTCCGAACGTGTACCCAAAATGACAACGCCGCATATTTTACCACAGGCGTAAG